>MQRK01193108.1:3709-21434 GCA_001938485.1 Girardia tigrina | reverse complement strand
CTCGATTTCAGCACTTTAAAAATCTGTACGTACGACTGTAAAATAATGTTTATTACAAATGTTACACCATCTCTTAGAAAATCCAAAAACCTAAGTTATACACCTAATACATAAATCTTTAACAATCAGTCACTACAACATTATCAGAAACTACTTCAAAGTAAGAACAGAAAAGACTCTTCAGTACTTAAAATTTTTAATTAAATTTAAAATTTTCATATTAAATTTGTTTTATATTTATAATTTTATTTTTATTTTACTACCTTTTTTATTTTATTTCAAATAATTTCTAAAAGATTATCGCGGATGATGATGTGAGACAAAAATACAAGCATGTCTTAAAATCATATTTTTATATATTTTTTTATTAATTTTTATTACATACCAAAATAAATGCATAAAAACAAAAAACTTCACATGTCGCAAATATCATTTTTTCTTTATTTAACTTTCATTGATTTAACGTTTTATATTTTTTAGGGTCCTCCGGGTAATGCAGGTAATATTGGTCAACCAGGGCATGCTGGAAATCTCGGTCTAAATGGCAATACCGGAGATAAAGGGGACATTGGGTACAGTGGAATTAAAGGATCAAGAGGTAATCAAGGTCCAGATGGAGACAGAGGACCTTTAGGTATGCCTGGTTCCCAGGGTGTTACTGGAGATCAAGGTGAAAAAGGAGATAATGGAATATTGGGATTATTTGGAAAGCCTGGTCCTGAAGGGGAAGTCGGAAAACCGGGTCTTAAAGGAATCCCAGGTTTAAAAGGATTTGCTGGGTTGACCGGAAATTCTGGAGAAAAAGGAAATCCAGGACAAAAAGGCGAATCAGGAAATCCTGGTAAGATAGGAGTAACTGGTCACCAGGGTCCTCCTGGAAAACGAGGACAAACAGGGCTTGAAGGGGATAAAGGAATTGTCGGAGAAAATGGACTTCAAGGAATAAGAGGCCCAAGAGGAGCTCAAGTACATTTTTTTAGTTTATTTTGTTTATTACATTACTTTCTTTTCTAATTCACTTTTGTTAAGTTAATTTTAATGTAATTTTGTTTTCATGTGTAATTATTACACATTATTTCTTTATAATGGGAATTGTGTTTTTTAGGGTTATGTTGGCCCAAATGGATTTCCTGGCCCAATCGGTTATATGGGTCCAAAAGGTTTAATGGGAGAGATGGGTGATGATGGAGGTCCAGGTTACCCAGGAAATACTGGAAGACAAGGTTCTCGTGGAGTTATTGGACCTACTGGTCCTCCTGGTAAACCAGGAAAATTTGGTAAACAAGGACTTCCTGGACCTGAAGGATTAAAGGGAGAAAAGGGAACAAAAGGTTTGCCAGGACTGAAAGGAATTCCTGGTCAAAGAGGAGGGCCTGGTTACTATGGACCAGTTGGATCTTCAGGTAGTATTGGACTACCAGGAAAACCGGTACAAATATTTTTCAATCGTTGAGATATTTTTAATGTTTAAATTAGGGATTTCAAGGCAATATTGGACCAGTGGGATTACCTGGTGTAAATGGTCATCAGGTTTAATAAAAAAATATTAAAAAAAGATTTATTCTTTGATAAAATCCTTAACAGGGGGATAAAGGAGATAAAGGAATTAAAGGTGACATAAGTATAGTAGGAATGAAAGGTGTTGAGGGTGCGAAAGGCCCTCCTGGACCAATGGGTTCTCAGGGAGATCCAGGATTATCAGGAAATATTGGTCCAAGAGGAGAAGATGGACCAAAGGGTTTTCGTGGAATGCTGGGACCAATTGGTGATCCGGGTTATTCAGGAATTCCTGGTAAAATGGGCAATCCTGGTCCTCAAGGACCCCAAGGACCACCAGGTATATTCAACAGATGCAATTATTTTCTATTTAAAATGATAATAATTACTTTTGCAGGTAATTCTGGTATTAAAGGGGTTAAAGGCGAGAAAGGATTACCTGGTCCAGTAGGCGATCCTGGTTTGTTGAAAGTCATTGATTTACAAATAGGAGTGTATCGATTTGTTCCACAGAGAGTTAAAAGGCAAATAATGAAACCTATAAATGATTCAGGTAAAAATAAAATGAAATAAATTAAATTATAAAGAGAACAATGTTAAATTTAACAGATGCAATGATGATACCGAATAATGTTCCATCAGTTGGTGCCGTACTAAACAGAATTTTTACGAGATTAGAAATCCTAAACGACCTCGCTAATAAGTTTAGGAAATCCATCGGCACCAAAGAAAATCCGGCAAGAACTTGCAAAGACATATATTTAGAAAATAAAAATATCAAATCCGGTTCATTTTGGATTGATCCAAACTTAGGTTCAGTAACAGATTCCTTTTTATCAGAATGTAGATTTAACGACAATGAAGTAAAAACGTGCATTCCAGTGCAACCTTCATCCAGAGGGGTGAGATTATTTTCATTTTATTCAAATGAATCTTCATTTGTATGTTCATTAAAGTATTTGATTCTTATGTTTATTTATTCTAAATCACTGATATTTCCTTATTTCGCGAATGCTTTGTAGAGTGTATGAAGAACAATTAGACAAAGTATGTACGTTTCCACAGTCCTCAAAAGGTACTCTACTTTAACCCTTATGCAATACGAACAATCGGTTTCAATTTTCGAATCAGTCATGATTTAACAATGAGGATCTTCCTTTTGATTCTTCTAATTATAAATGTTTAAATTTGAAAATTAACATTTGATTCAGGATTCAAAAAAACGTGAATAATCGGCAAGAAGAAAACTTCTACCGTTCAAGGTTTTAAATATCATACGGTTTGAGTATGAACACTATGATTATTTATATACCCCTATCTGTACTTGAACGTTCATTGGGGAGTATGATGCTAGAATAATATCTCTACAAAACGTACATAATTCATTGACATCGTGGAAAACATGGAATTTATTAAGATATGTCACTGACCAAACATTGAAAAGTTATTTTTACTGTTACGAAAATGACTTAATCTAACTGCCGTATATATTGTTAAGAATTATTTATATTTGTCCAAAATCAATTTCTGTTTCTAAAACCAACTTAACTATTTAGTTTGGATGACAAAAGATTCGCCATATTTTGCTTTGATGCAAATTAAGGCTTCTTTTAGATCTATTTACAATAAGTACGCTTCCTTAAGGAGTTACTGCAACAGGCAAAACGCATAGATTATCGGATATGAATTCACTGTATACAAATTTGTAAGATTGTATGAATGACTGGGTGGATACACTAAATTATTTTATTTCTATAATAATTTTTAAATGAATTGTTGTACAGAAGAATGCTATGTAAAATGTTCTACTTTATAGATAAAAGAGGCACTAACAAAACAAATATTCCAAGTGAAAATTCAAAAGTGACAGAGAAATTGACAAATCTGTGTAAATTGTTCATAAAAGATAGAAATTCTCGGTGACTTTTTACATGAGAATCACAAAGTAGATGTTGTTGGGTTCGAGATTAAATTCAAGATTCCTTAACTCGCAAAACTTTTATTTCTAACAAACAATGCTTTTTTAAAAAAAATTCTGAGGACCTACGTTTCATTTTTAGCACAACCAGATATCCTATTTGAAATATAAATATTAATACAGTACTGTGCAATGACTTTGAGGTACGACATTTTTTCCAACATTTGTATAATTCTTTTGAACGGAACTATACCGATTGACATGAAATTTTCAGATAATGTTTGTACATACCTAAGCTACGTATTCGTTGCAATTTAATTTCTCACGCCGGTCATTAAAGGTGGCTTAGAAAGGAAATATTAAAAAATGCGTCGTGCAATGACTTTGGGGTGAGACGTTAATTTCCCCTACCATCACTTGTTGTGTAGGCTATGCTGCAAAATTATGAAAAGAAATGAAAAAAATGAGTATCTGAATTGTTTTCATTACTAAGCAGTATCATAGAAATGGGAGACAACACAAAAGTCATGTCAATATTTCGTGGGTCCACCTTTATTGTCACAGAGCGCCTCCACATGTCGGGGCATACCCTCAATCAGTGCTCTGCAACACTCTTGGATCTCTGATGATGCCCATACCTCTTTCAGTTGAATTATCAAGTCGGCTTTTGTGTGAATGGCAGTTAAATGGACGAGCCTCTTGACAATTGCCCAGAGATTTTCGATCGGTGACATGTCAGGAGAGTAGGGAGGCCACTCCATCACTTGAAAACGTTGCTGTTGAAGGAAATTCCGGTTTGCAATTGCCTTGTGGCACGGTGTGTTGTCTTGCTGGAATGTACAGGGACGAGCACAATACCATCGGTTGATCTGTGGCAAAAGACACGACTCGAGTGTTTCTCAGTAATTAGATGCCCTCATTGTCCCTGTGACTACGGAAAGTGGGCCAGTGCATTTTAACAGAAACAGACCCATATCATCACTCGTTGGAGAAAGGGACGATACTGGACGGTCTGACTAACCGTCAGACGTTGCCCTGCCGTTTTCCTGATATAGTGAGGTCGTTCAGGTGTCACATTGAAAGCCACCTCATCTGAGAAGGTAACTTGACAAAATGACAGTTCGGAGTGAGGAAAGACAAATTACAATAATGCATTGAAACTACAATGTAATTAAATTTAGCCAACGCATTACTTACAGATTTCCACTTTGAAATGGTCCAATCACGATGTTGACGATCCAATGCAAACCACGGCTTAAAGCTGGGGATTTAGTGGGACGACAATCCACTCTTCCATGTCGTCTGAGCGTACGCTTCACTGTATCAACACTACCTGCTGCAGCGGGACCACCAACAATAGCCTGAATCTGTTTGGCAGTAGCCTCAGGTCGACAGACACTTGCGCGAACGATTGACCTTTCTGTTTGCACAGAGAGCAGACGTTTACGCTCGTTGTTGATGTTGCCTGATGTTACCAATCCAGTCTGTCTGAATCTCTGGATAATGTTATTTACAAAGCTTTTGGGGACTCCAAGTTCAGCAGAAATGCGTAATTGAGACTGTTCAATCTGATATTTGGTAATAATTCGCTTCCTTAAAATAATATTCACTACCGGTATGTCTGGAAATAATGACGAAATAATGACATATAAACAAAATATCTAAATTTCAAGGTCACAGTAATAATTTGATAAAATGATAACTAATTCTCTATGAAATAAATATTTCAATGATTTGGCGTAATTATTGTATTAAGATAGAAACATAAATAACTGTCTATATTATTTACTTTTACAGATATCCATAGAAATCAGTAAAAATGGGTGTCACATCAAGTCACTGCATGGTACTGTATATAAATATAAGAAATTTAAAAAATAATGGCAAATTTTTATTAAAATCAAGAACGTCATTAAAATCAAATTTTATTTTTGCAATATATTTCGGTGGATTTTCCATTATTGTTCTAACATTAATGTTCAAACTAGTCTCTTCCTCTGTTGAAAATATTTAATTAGTTATAACGCAAGATATTTGCATAATCATTAATTTGCTATATATAAATAGCTACAGTAAAATTGTTGTTAATTCAGCCTGAAGATGGTGGAAAATCAACTGAAATATATTGCGAAAATAAAATTTGATTTTAATGGCGTTCTTGATTTTAATATAAATATAATTTTAGTTAATTAAAGTTCTTATACTTTTAAGGATAATAAATTATAACTTAAAATTTATTTTTAAAGAAACTTAAATCCCAATATATTTTTATTTATTCATAATTTCGTAACTTTTATTATAAATTAATTTTCTTAAACTTTTGTACAGCAAAGTAATTTACTTTTCAGTTTCATATTTAAATAGATTCGTTAATTATATTTTTATGTTTATGCTTTCAAGAATTTTAATTTTCCTAACTCAACCATTAAATATTAAATTTTTGGAGTGATTTCAATACTTTAATGTTTTAATAAAATTTCATTTTAAAAAAAATCATTTTGCGAAAATATAATTATTCTAGAAATTAATCTTGATATAAATAAACTTCAATAATATTTCATTTTTTAAAAACAGATTAGTTGAATTTGTATAACTTATTTTTGTTTTGGGAATTAACTTTTTAACTTTAATTATTCCAAACTTCTTATTATTTTGATATTACATATTTTGTTTTAGATCTTCAAAAATTTATGAGTTCGCCCAAGATCCTAACGAATATCATTAAAGACGATGCAATAAAATATTTAATAACATTTTGATAACAGAAATTGGAAAAAAAGCTTTCCGTTGTGCAAACGATTCGGAAAAAATAAATTAGATTATTAAGACTCTATTTTGTATGAAAGTCAGATGCAGGGCCGTAGCCAGGGGTGGCAGAAGGACGCTGAATCCCACCTAGACTTCAGCATCAATGATTTTCCATGACTGTCAATTTTTATTTCTATCCCATTTTGAGACTTTAACAAATTGCAGTGGGAATGAGTGGTTGGAGAAAACCAGCACAATAACTCTCTTATCTCCTGCCACCGCACGCAAATCACAATATGAGAAAGTTTATACAGTAGAACTTCTCCACCGTAGAACCTCTGTGGCACAGAGGCAGTCGATGTTACAGACCAACCAATCTGACTCTATCTACCTGACGTTTGAAGCAAAACGTACGAATTGAATCAACTTTGATAAGCTGCTGCACCGATTTCACTCACCAAAAGACAGAAAGTTGCAACTGTTTTGATAAATGTTGATATGTTGTCATGTTGATATTTACATTTAGTATAGTACAAAGGCCAACACTGAATTGCTTATTTCCTTTAACAAATGGTACTAAAAATGTGCACACAATAGGACACTATATTGACGATAAAAACGGGATTCAAACGCTTATTTCCTGTCAAAACAAAAACCACTACATAGTTGATAGATAAGAAAATACCAGAAATAATCGATTATGGAGCCCCACCTGAGCCCCATATTAAGTTTTTTGTTGACTACGACACTGGTCAGATGAGAACCCAAAATAGTGTCCGATTGTTCTTTGCTTAAGTTAAAAATTTATGTAATATAATTATTCATATAATTTTATATAATTTAAATAATAATTTTAAAAAAAACTTCAATTAAAATTTACATTGATAATACTTTTTAAAAATCTTTTTCGCAGAAACCTTTGACCAGATTCCAGAAACCTCAGAAGGAAGCAGATTGGTGGTTATCAAAATTAAAAGATCAATCTGGTAAAACTATTAAAAAGGTTAAATATTTCTTTTGGATAAATGAATGTTAATGTTTTATGTATAATTTGATACAATACAAAAATAAAAGAATTTCTTTAACACCTTAATTGACTTCAGTCGAACCTCAGTTTAATGAAGTGTGGGGTTCAAGAAAATGTTCGTTAAAACGGGGTTTCGTTAAATCGGATTCAACTGTATTCATTTTTAATACTTTAAAGGATAAGAATTCATACAATTTATTAAAGAAAAGCATTAAAATCATATTTTATTTATCACTTCGTATAAAAACACCTTCCAGTGGGGTTTTTCGTCGTCGTTTTATGGGCGATTGCACCAGAGCGGCTTTTATATCCGCGACAGTGATGATTCCCAATATTCGTGTTCATTACAGTTCTGACGAATCAGAGAGAGAATAGTAATTGCGTCCGATAGTGGCACTGCTGGAGGCTGGGAAAAATCATTTTCCTTTTCCTCCCCTTCGTTATTCTCACCTCAAACTTGTTTAGAAATGTCTTCATCACTGAAGACTTCTGTTGCAAATGTGTCCATCAATATTAACAAAATCTTCCAAAGATGAGATGAAATTTAATGTAGAGCTAAAATCTTGTCGTAGAACTTCCTAGATGTTCTTTAATTCAACCAGTTCTTACTGATTTTCATTACTCCAGACAAGTCTAAGAATGAATCTAAAAAATTCAAATCAAAGAAAGGTGAACGCGTTGTAAACAGCCTAACGATGAAAATGTAGAATTATAAAAAAATGTTAATTGCGCAAAATTTTGTTAATTTTTTTAGCAAATTTGTCTAAATTATTTAAATTTTTTACCGCATTTGGAAGTTAATGGTATCACATTTTCTGTGGAGTTCTAGTGTTAAGGTGCGACTTCCGTCCTGTCTCTCAATTTCAAAATATTAATATTTGAACAAATTTAGCGAAGTATAATATTAAATTTAATTTATAATGTTTTTATTAAATTTTTTTTGTTAAATAGTTTTTTGATCTCGAATTTAGTTCATTTAGTATTTATGTAATTTTAGTTAAAATTAAATAGCTTTTAGTTAGATTTTATTTAAATTTTAGTTAGATTTTATGTACGTTTAGTTAATTTTCGTTAACTTTAGTTTTAAACATTTAAATTTAAATTTTTTAACCCTTTTTTTCTGAAACTATTGGAGATAGATATAGTACAATTAAAATGATAATTATTAATTTTTCCAGAGGGGAAACTGCTCTGTTTGCTGGAGCAGGCATATCATCAGTAGTTTTCAGTACTGTCGTAATAGTTTCTTTCCTCAGTCTTCCGACACACCTTCGTTTGAAACATCTCCGTGGTCCTTTCCTTTCTGTGACTTAATGATATTCATTTTATTCAAAGTTAATTTGCTTGTTTGTAGTTATTTAAAAGAAATTTATTTTTCTATTTATAAAAAAAATAATTTTTATTTTTATAAATTTATACAATTTTATATTTATATTTAAAAAATATTTTTAGTAATAACGAATTAAAAATAAAAAATCAACATATTTTCAAAAAAATATTTTAAATTTATTTTAGCGCATTTGTCGGCGTACATTTATCGGGTTCCGGTTGTTATTATTATGTCGTCAAGTATGAAATTCGTAGAACTAAAGTCATCGTTTATAGAATATAAATATTTATTTCATTCATCAAAGGATGCATCCATATTATCAACACACTTTACCATTTGCGCGTCAGTTTTTTGAGACCATTTGAATTAAAAATTTAGTGGACGAGAAGCTATAAATTATTGGAAGGCCATTTTTGCGGCATCTATTTACAAAAAGCGGCTGTTTTTCTTTGAGTTTCCGCATCATATCTTTTAATTAGTTTCAGTAGACATCAAATTAATGGATTACACTTGCAGAAGACAACCAAATACTCACTATCAGCTTCTTTTGATGAATGGTGTGTTTTGGACTGGCTTTTGGGTGCTTCATTTGTGTACACCCAGCTCGCTGAATGTTTGAAATTATCATATTGGATAAACTTTTCATCACAGATGACGATTCGATTCAAAAAGTGATTACATTTATATCGAGAAA
Organism: Girardia tigrina; assembly: GCA_001938485.1. NCBI lineage: Eukaryota > Metazoa > Platyhelminthes > Tricladida > Dugesiidae > Girardia > Girardia tigrina. Next base: position 12,220 of record MQRK01193108.1, on the reverse strand, counting down.
GCATCATCATGCAAACACCTTAAAGCTTTGTTTCTGGTTTTCATTCAACACATTTAGAATTCACTTATCCAACATTTTCACTCTACCAATTTTAGACAAGTAATTCAAACGTTAGCAATAAATCATGAGCACTTTGTAATTGATCAAACTCCACGGTTACCTTTAGTTCGTAATTGTCTACCTGTATTCCTGGGAGACCCCGAGATTCAATTTTGAGGTTAAAATTACCTTTCACGAATTTCCTGAAGCAATTTAATACTGTCTTCTTGGTACTAGCATTGTATCCGAATACACTATTGATGTTTCGCATGGTTCCTGGTGCTGAAAAATTCTTACTTCATAATAGTTTGAATTTCTGCCTTTTCCATTTTTCAAAATACTCATTATTAAAACAACTTATCAATAGTTTTAGTTATTTTTTATTAATATGTTCAATAGACAAGATATGCAGTGATCAAATATTAAGGTGAACCAAAAGTCTTTTCGTATTTTCTACGTCATTTTGTTCAATTGTTTCTTATTACCAAATAAAGATATTTTATATACATGTGTTATATGTTTTTAAAGCTCTTGAGCTACTCTATCACAATATATATTAAAACTTCTAATTAGTCGTTAAAATAATTTTTATGGTCTTTTAGAAAAATCATGGAAAATTTTGAAATTCGTGTTCTTTTACGCCATTACTGGAAACAGGGCTTAAACGCAACTGCAGCAACAAGAAAGATATACAAAGTTGAAGGCAAAAATGTGGTCTCAAATCGTACTGCACAAAATTGGTTCAAAAGGTTCAACGAAGGCGACATTTACCTCGGAGACAATGCACGTTAAGGCCGACCTATCACCGTAGATTCCGGAGCAATTCGCGAAGCCGTCGAGACAAATTCGTCAATAAGTACTCGCAGATTGTCGGTCGAACTCGATATTCCTCAAAAATCTATTGTACTACACGCTCTTGGCAAGGTCAATAGACGATGTCGAGAAGTGCCTCATGAATTGACACAAATTCAAGCCAAAAAGCGTTTCAAAACTTATCAAAAATTGCTTGAAAATCCGAGCGATGACCGTTTCATCCGTCGAATTGTAACTTACGATGAAAATGGGGTTTACTGCAGTAATCCAGACCTAAAAAATCAATGGTTGGACCCCGGACAAATGGCGAAACCGGTAGCGAAACGAGATCGTTTCTCAAGGAAGGTACTTTTGTGTGTTTGGTGGAATTTCGAAGGCGCGATTCACTTCAAACTGGTTCCAAATGGTCGTACTATCGACGCTGACCTTTACTGCGCCCAACTTGATCGAATGTATACGGCACTTAGCGAGAAATACCCCGCTTTCATCAATCGAAAGCGAGTTTTTCTACAACAGGATATGCAAAACCGCACACCGCCAAATAAACAAAGGAAAAAATCAAAAATCTCGACGCCTTTGAACTTCTTCCACACCCATTCGAATATCACCTTTTCCGCTCTATGGCACACTTTCTTCGTGGTCGCAGTTTCAATAATTTGGCCGAAGTCGAAAACGGGTGTCACCAGTTCTTCGCTTCTAAGAACAAGGATTGGTATCGTAGTGGGATTGCACAACTTGCTCATAGATGGGTTCAAGCTATAGATTCAAATGGCCTTTACTTTGAAACTTTAATGTTTTTTATTTGTTGTAAAATTATGTTTAAATTTTTAATAAAAAATACGAAAAGACTTTTGGTTCACCCTAATAAAAAAACCTGAGCAACAAAATGTTAAGTCATTGTCAAATTATAAGTATTTTGATTTATTGTAATAATACCTTCAAATTTATTACTTGACAACCTAATATTATATAGAAATATAGAATTGCTATCTACCATGGCAGAAACATCTTCATATGGATGTTTTTATCCATCTTAGACACTCATACAACAAAACTTGTCCACAGTTAAGGGGACTCTTATTTTGTTAAGCTTTGCTCGGACCGAAGGTTGAGAAATTTTGGTTTAAGTTCACGGGTTTCATAGCAAATATCCATGTAAAAGAAAACATCTCAAGGAATCTAAATAATGAATAATACTTCTTATCGTTTTTGCTCAGAATTAACTTCAAATTTTAGTATCTTAGATAAATATTCAGCTTCTATGTTTTTTATAAATATTTTGACTGAGAAAACTTTTTTGTATGTTTTTAAAAATAAATTGTGCTAATGCGAAAGTACATTTGGTACTTGTTTACCTGTCAATTTACTTCTGGGTTTCCAATTAGGGAAATATTTTTGCGTAATTTTGTAAATTAATTACATTTTTTAACACTTCAGTCAGAAGGATAAATATAATGAAAAATAAATGTTTTCAAAGATTGTATAACTAATTATATTAAATAATTATTATAATGTCGTATTACTTCAAGATAACAATAAATAAATTTGGTAGTGAATTCGCTTCATCTTTATGGTTGCATAATAGTTTTCGATGTCGTAAGAGCCAAAATTGTTGACTAATAAATTATAGTTAAATTGTAACGTTATTTCTGCCTGTTATTAACTTTTGCTTCACTTTTTTCGAACTATCGTTTGCCTTTACTCCTTCTAACATATGAAGAATAAGCAAGACTTACACAAAAACTTTACTCATCTGTTAAACTTGTTCTCCTTCATTTTTTAATTCATTTTAGATTTTCAGCAACCCATATTAAGTGTCTGCGTTAAAGTTCTGCTGCTAGGGAGATGTAAAATATTTTGAATTTATGATGCTTTAGTAAACGATTAAGCTTTCAAAATTTGTCGTTGATTGAACAAGTTCTTACTACTGCACTTGCTCGTCCTATTTCAAGATACACGTTCATCAGTAGCATGTTTTTTCCTTGCTCTTCGATAATATGTTTTAATTATCGAAAGGCTTCAATGTAGTTCATCTTCAATTTCTAGGTACGTTCAATCAACATGAAGAATAGCATATCCCAGCTAATGAAGACCCGCATCACAGAAATACAGATTACAAAACTAGTCGTATGTGTCTCACTATAATAAAATAATATTAATAAACTAGTAAATCAAAAAATTCCTTTTTTAAAAATATCCTTCATGTGAATAAAAGTTCCTCAAAAATCGATTTACCAAAATTTTATAGATATTACGAAAACAAAACTCGAACCAGTTGTCCGATTAAACCTGTTTGGATGAAAAAAATGACCGGTCGGTTACGAATAGCATTTTAATAAGTGTTTCAGTGTTTTAAAACTGTGGAATTACGGTGAAATCTTGAACTATTCGGACCGACTCGAAAATTTTTGATTGAATAATTTGTTGCTGATTGGGATAGTCTGATCTTCGGGTGCCTTTCCTAAGTCTTAGACTCCCCAAAAGTTGTTTTTTAAAACGAGAAAATTATGAAAAAATAGAATACCCTAAGTTCAGAAAATCAAAAAAAACTGTTTTTGAAAATGCCTCATGACAATTGTTATTGACATTTATGCCAGTTTCGTAATCTAAAATTTCAGAATTCATTTTTATCGCAAAACTTTATTTTAAAACTAAAATATATCAATTGTTATGAATGTAAACATTTTTTGTTTTTATATAATTATTTATTTGCTTGTTTTCCTTTAAATATCCTTTTTTATTTTTTAAGACTTTCAAATTAAAAAAAATTATAAATTTTTTGGTGAATCGTAAATTTTAACTAGCTCCTCAGAACAATTATATAACCAAAAACTATAATAAGGAATCAAAAAAATGTATTTATTACTAAAAAATACCGAAAATTCATAAAGTTATGACAAATTTAAAATTAAAAATTTGAATCGATAATTGCTTTCTATTTAATTTATTCATAGGAATAATTAGGGGAGAATCGCATAATTATTTTTTTCAAAAAAATTACTACTTAATCATTTTTATAATATATTTTTTATTTGATTAGTGTACTGTCATCGAGATTACACATTTGGATTAAATTTCAGCTTAATCGGACTACGAGAAGAGGGTGAAAATCGTTTAACACAGTGATAAGCAACATGTGGCCCGCGAGCCGCTTGCAGCCCGTTACAAATGATTACGCGGCCCGCCAAGAATTTCTAAAATTAAATTTATTTTATCGACTTTCTCTTATCACTGCTATGTCTATCTCAGATAATTTCACCGAAAAAGTGGGTTAACGTTTAACCGTTACAAATCAAAAAGGAAAAATAACAGTTTAATCACAATTTGTCTGATAAAATTCATGGCTTTGAGCGCTAATTAAAATTGTGGAAACAGCATATTTTGATGAATAATGTGTCTTATTTTCGACATTTAGAAAATAACACGTTACTATTTCTGAAAAATATGCACAATATATAGACATTGTAATCAACGAAAGATGAGAAGACATCGGTTTAAATGAAAATATTTTCCTCGCCATTTAACATCGATGTGGATACAGTTCCTGTAGACTTTTAAAAAGAAGTAATTGACATGCAGAATAATAACCATTTAAAAATGTATTTTTCTCAGTAAATATTGTATTTTTTATAAATTTTATATCAGCTCTGAGAAATTTCCGCTTTTGACGATAAAAATACAGAGAAAATGATTTCTCTTTTCGGAAGTACGTATCATTGCTAACACTTATTTTCAACCTTGAAATTAATCAAAGATGACCACTGATTCACGATTAGAAAGCTGTGTACGTGTACCTACGTCATCAATTCCGGTTGATATTGATGAGCTTGTATCGAAAAAACAGAGCTAAATTTATAATTGAAAATTTCAAAAATAATCATTTTTCTGTTCTTTTCTGGATTGTTTTTATTTTGTATTATGAATTGTACGTGAATTTATTACTTTTTCAAATCTTATGTTTTTTTATTGTGATGTTTATTATGAATATATTTCTGTGGTAAATTATTAATAAGTGTTACTTTATGTGCGGGCTGCCAAAAACTTTTAAAATTTGAATTGGCGGGTTGATTAAAAAGGTTGCTCACCCCTGGTTTAACAGATTTATGGCATGCATACATACATATGAATCAAACCAATAAAAGCATTGTAAAACTACATGATTGGGCATAAATATAACTCACCAAGCATATTAAAAATTGCATTATTAAAATGCATTTACATCCACGTTCACAGTTCACATTTCGATCACACTCTTTACTGATCTTTTAATGTGACAATGACAGTATTGTGTTCATGTTTTAATTCATTTTTATCCAATGCATTCGGGTTTTATAATTAAAATCTTATTTTATGGGTTGCAAATTACTTAAATTATTTTTACTAGAAAAACAAGAAATTCTTATAACTGTTTTGTTACAACCATTTCAGTTATAAATTCACATGTAAAATGTCTACTTAGAAATCTTCGTTTAAGTCCTAAAGAAATGGTTATATTTTTATCCACGTTTACGTCCATTCGTACGTCAGTCGATTTAAGTAAATTGGAACAAGATTAGTTAAAGGGAAATTTTGAGATCTTCTTAATGTTAATACAACTTCACCTCGAATAATTATTGAAGTACTGGATATAATGTATTAATTAATATATTATCGATATGAGTCATTTTTATTTTATTATAAATAAATGTCAAATTACATTATTTACTTCAGTTTCATTGTAAAATATCCCGACTTGGTAAACCAAAATTTTCCAATTTTACAAAAATAAACCGAATTTGTAACTTTCCCATCTGTTATTATTATCCAGCTGGTTGTAGGAGCTGTGCATTTGTCTGTATAAATGTCATTCACTTTTTCAGTGCGACGTTGTGATTAGGATAATTATGATAAACATAACTTTCACTAGTTTTACTTTCGTATTTTATTGCCATTTTATTTAGCATTTAACTGTGAATGACTAAATTCGATTTCGGAAATTGTTTGAAAGATTATTCTTACTACATATAATCTGTAATCTTGTGCGTAAGTAACTGGATACTAATCATAAAACTTTATCATAAATTAATGTCAATCATCATAAATTTCATATTTTCAGAGACATTTTTACTGCAAATGATCGACTTGTAGTAGGCTCCTTTCGATTCTTATGATTTTTAATTGTAAAGTTAATGCCTACAGTCTACAAATCTACGATATCAGGATCTAAAACCATATCATGACCACTAAACAAATAAAAATCGTATTCGACCAAATCATGATTGTTGGAAGAGGTAGCGTCATCATGAAAGCAAATACGAGACTGCTTCAGTTCATCTCTAGGAACATGACCCGCGCTTAATCAACCTATAAATAATGGTACATTCATTACCTTTAACTCTTTGCGTCCCGGTGTATCTCAAATACACATAATTTTTCTTCACGTAGGATGCCTAATTTTTTATATGTTTATTTTTGAAGTATATTTTAAATACTAATTCACTATTAATGTCCAATATTTTTTATTCTTTCTACTAGATATAAATTGTCTGCAAATTTTTGGAAAATTGATATTTTTCTTAATAAATTCAAAAAAATATTAATTGTAACTTTTGTGCCAAGATATCAAAGGAAAATCCTGAAAGTCTATTTCTATCAACTATTAAGGACTTGAAAAAAAGAACCAAATCAATAATATTTCCTTGACAGAAAATAGAAGCGTATAGAATCTTTATACACTCACGATTCACCTTCTAATTTCGAAATTATAATATACCAAACAGGGAACTTACGGATTATGGCCACCACGAAACCACGAAATCTATCTTTAAAAGTGGCCTTAACGTGAAAATTCGTCGTTACTTGAGGAAAATTTGTGGAACGGTGCCAAATTTATCCAATGACTACATCTATGCGGACAAGAAAAAAGGTGGTTTAGGCTTAGTCTCTGCCCTAGATGAATACGCAATACAATCTATAATTCAAGCGTACAGGAACATGGTGTGCTCAGACGAAACATCGCGTCATCTCACCGCTATCAATTTATTCAACACCCTAAACAGATATCACGGTACTAAAAAAGAATGGACACTCTCTGATTGCCTAAACTGGATCAACACAGGCGACAAAGAGAATGGATTTAAATTTTGGTGGACCAAGATTCGGAATTCACTCAAATACCTGAAAGGCATTGGGTTACAAATTCAGTTCGTCACCAACGAGCTAGGTATTTGTTTAAAAGTTCACATATCCAATGATTCCATGATACTAAGTGAACATTCAATTGACAATATAACTTTCCATTTGCACAGAGTCTATAACAAAATTAAATTTGACAAGTGGAGCAAACAAAGGATTGCTGGAATGTCAGCCATCTCATTGGCAGAACACAACTTCAGCTCCAAAGTACTATACAACGAGTCAATATCCATCGAAGAATTGCGCTTTTTACACAGCGCAATGACTAATAGTTTATCAACCAATTATAAGCCGAAAAAACCAAGACAACAATCGATGTGCAGGGCATGTGGTCAAGATATAGAAACACAGATCCATATTTTATGTTGGTATAAACCCAACAGAACTCTGATACAGGCGAGACATAATGCAATCGCAGAAATCGTCACAGATGCTTTACTTGCAGAGAAACCAATTTTAAAAATAATTATGAATCGAGAGTGCGATTGGTCTGTGTCGAGAATCCGGGTTAATTTACCAGTTTATAACCATGGAACCAAAGAACACTGGTTTATAGATATAAAACCCCTTATGACACAATCAAAGCACTTAAAGATGCCAGAGATAACAACAAAAAGAATATATAAAAGTCTACTAACTGAAGTAAAGGCGGCTCATAAAGGATGGAGTGTAATATTATGAGCAATTGTTGTCAGCTGTTTAGGATCTTGGCCCGCCGATAATGACAACCTGCTTAAAAACAAATTACATCTTTCAGGTACAACTATAAAAAAATTAACCAAAATGGGCATCGTGTCGAATATCAAATATTCCAACTCGATATGGCATAAACACAATACTGGTTAAAATAACCCACTGATGTCGAATGCTGTGACGACAAATCTTACCGACACAGTCACAGCGGATGCGTCAGTAGCCGGTTAATAATAATAATCTCCAACACAAGTCAAAGATGTTATATACAGCGACCATAGCTTTGAGCATTCAATGTATATCCCAGGATATCTTTACATATTTCAATTAGAAATTTGTCTCAATTTTCTTCAAACTTCGCACATTTACTCTATGACAATAAATGATAATGTGAAAATTCGATTAATAAAAACTTTTTAAGATCTCAGATTTGGGAAAAAAAAGTTCCCATCGGAGTTCCTGAGCAATATTAATTGAAAAAGATCTAGTTATAAATTATAAGTAGTTTATATTAATTTTTTAATTTTTTATTGTGATTTTTGAAATTATTTTTTTATTAAAACTTTGTTGGCAAAGTAGAGTTCTGTCTGCATAAAGAATGGATATAAAGAACTTATTTTTTTTGATTTTCTAGTTATTTATTATATTTTATAAAAGGTGGTTTTAAGTCTTAAGTTAGTAGACTTTTATATATTCTTTTTGTTGTTATCTCTGGCATCTTTAAGTGCTTTGATTGTGTCATAAGGGGTTTTATATCTATAAACCAGTGTTCTTTGGTTCCATGGTTATAAA
>MQRK01193085.1:24916-61040 GCA_001938485.1 Girardia tigrina | reverse complement strand
AAGCCCATTATGATAAATCTCAGTTTGAATTTAATCAAGGAAAGAAATTCCATCAATGACGAATTTATTCAACATTGTTTTTCAATAATAAGAACAACATTCGATATGGCAAAATGCTGTTTGTCAAAATTTCATCCTGTCTCAAAATTCGAGGATAATTGTAAAAAAACTTGCGAGTTTTCATTTGAGATAAAAAAATCAATAAACAAATTGAAGAATATAATACAACTCCTATGTGAATTTGTTCTAGAACGTGATAATCGATTTGCAGTTGAGCGTGAAGGTCCAGCACTGTGTACAGTGATATATGGAAACTTTCGGAGAATTGCAATCATGTTTTATTACTTTTTCGGTCAAAATAACTCAGTGCTACACGTTGATTTTGATGTTCACTCAAATGAATTATTCCTGTACCTACGGAGAAAGATCGAGTCACACTGGCAAGAATTATTGAAAGACGACTGCGCCTCGGTCGACTGTGTCCTCGACTTGGCTAGGCGGGAGAAATTGAGGAGGCATCGAGAGTCGAATTCGAGTACCTCGGAAGATCTGATCGATTGGAAGGCCGGATTTGGCGCTGGTGTGAGTCCGCTCAGTAATGGTGTTATGGATGATGAGTTCCCTGATCTCCAAAGCAAAAGAACCTCTGCGGAGATACAACAGTAAGGCATATGATGTCTGGGTTAATTTAGATAAATCGCGGAAATGCGATATCGATAAAATCGAATCGGCATTAAAAGAAATGTTTCAAAAAAATGATGTGGAAGTTTTTGATGAATTGAAGCAAAAAGAATGGAACAGCGATGAAAGTGTTCAGAGTTTATTGAATGATATAAAGCTCTTATTTTCAAAGTGTCGCATTTCCGACTAAAATACAGTAAGGTTATTTTTTATCAGCTCTTTTCCGTCGAATGTGAAAGAAAAATACAAACTTTGATCGAATATTTAAAGATAAGTTTAGATTATATTGCCAGTAAGGCCGATGTATTTTAAGGGAAAAACGAGAAAAAATTGTTTTGGCCATCAGGAATAGCAAGGACAATAAATTGATTCGAGATGATGTCCGACAGCCACCAGGACAGGATGGGAAACGTTCGTGGCAGAACGCTCCCAAAGAAATCTCACAAAAGTCCAATGACGGTGTCGAGATGGCGGATGAGAGACGCCTTTATAAAACCTCTTTTTCTAAATGCTATAATTGCGGTCAACCGGGCCATTTTGCAAGGAATTGCAATAATTTAAACTACAGTGAAGAGCAGTAGGCGTTGCTGGCTCTCCTATTATAATTCAGACGCTACCACTTGTGAGTGCTTGGATAAATGGTACAGAGGTCCAGACACTGATAGATACTTGCAGCACGGTGAGTATGATCGAGAGAAAAGTATGTTGTGGAGAGATAAACGAAAAAGGAGAATGGGTCACTGGAGTGGGCGGAATAAAAGTAGAGTATAAAATGCAAGTTAGTGTTGAAGTAACCATAGGAAGAAGAAGAGTAAATAGTGATATGTTAGTGATGAATAAACTAGTAACTGGTGTTGATTTGATTTTCGGAATGGATTTGATAATGAAATTAGGAAGGTGTTCAAATTGATGTAGATGGCAATGTGTCATGGAATTCAAACATACAAGATGAGAAGATAAATCTTCATGTCATAGATTATGCGAGTAGAAAAAATATGGTAAAGTGCACAGGGATCGATGATGTTGACGTCACAGCAAGGTTTGATGGTAGTCGATGGAAGGTGAGATGGAAATGGAAGGACATAAAACCAATACTACGGAATACTGTGGCTCAATATTAGGTGAGTGAAGAAGATAGGGATGAGTACTTTAAGACACTGGAAAGATAGATTAATAACGGATGGCTGGTCTCAGTTGAGAGAAACAAGAATGGAATTATTCCTCTCGTGTGTGTGAAGCAAGAAGCAAAAGGGAAGGTAAAACCAGTTTTGGATTTCAGGGAGGTTAATAAGTTTATTCATTCTCACACGATGGATACAATAGCAGTTAGTGAATCGCTCCGTAAGTGGAGAAAAATGTCTAGAAATTGTAAAATTATTGATCGCTAAAATGCGTACATACAGATACATGTTGAAAAAGATCTTTGGGAATATCAGCGAGTGTTTATTAATGATTGTCCATATCAATTAACTCGATTAGGTTTTGGATTAGCTTCAGCTCCGAAGATCATGAATAGAATACTAGACTTTATTTTAGAAACTCAGAATGTATTTAAAAAAGGGGTATCTCATTATGTGGACGACTTGATTGTAGATGAAAATATAATTTCGGTTTCGGAAGTGAGAAACCATTTAGAACATTATGGACTGATATGTAAAGAACCAGAAAAAATTAGCACGACAACAGTTCTTGGGCTTCAGATGTATTTGAAGCAAAACGTATTGATGTGGAAAAGAACGAATAATATTAATATAGCGGAGGATCAAGTAATGGCGAAGGAACGAATTTATTATATCTATGGTAAATTAACTGGACACTATCATGTATGTGGATGTTTGAGGGTATAGTTTAGCTATTTAAAACGAATGTATAACGGAATCAACCGGTATCACATATAACAGAAGTTTTGATGAATGATTTATTAGAAAGAGTAAATAAAGACGATCTTTTGAAGGGCGTATGGAAAATACCAATATCAACGTCAACTAAATGGAAAGTGTGGTGCGATGCAAGTAAGATAACAACGGATGTGTTGTTGAGTGTAATGGGAATACGTTAAAAGACGGTAGTTAGCTTAGAAAAGAAGATGATTCGAGTCATATAAATGTAGCTGAACTAGAGTCGGTGATCAAAGGAATAAATATGATCTAGAAATGGGACGTGAAAGAGTTTGACATAATGACAGATTCTCAAGTAGTGTGTGGTTGGTTAAACTCCGTTGTTGATCGGAATAAAAAAATAAAAGTCAGTGGAATAAATGAAATGTTGGTCAAGCGTCGTTTGAAAATGATTGAAGATATAATTGGAGAATTTGATCTTCGATGTAAATATGTGTGGATAAATTAAGAGCAGAATATTATAGATCTGATGACTCGAGTAAAACGAAGTTGGCTGGATATGGAAAAGCCAAATCTATCAATGACTGTAAGTGAGTGTAAATCTGCAATATCTGACATCAGAGAGCATCACAATTTGCACCATATGGGTGTAGGAAAGACCATTTATTTACTCGAGAGATATGGGATAGCAACATACGTTGATGGATATGTTGATAGCAAATGTTAATGGAGTACCAAGACACGTTCAGGATATACGAAAAAGACAAGAAGAGAACATCAGACTGCCGGATATGGCGGTTGACGGAAAAAAACGAAATACAAGATGGATATAGCAGCAGTAGTAGTAGTTATGAGGAAGAATCTGTCGATCAAGTTAATCAGGACATTTGCATACGACGATCCAGCAGAACTCGAAAGAGACCTAATTAGTTAAACGATTATGTGAATTAGGGTTCAGGTGGGGATATAATTATTAATGAAATATTTTGTTTGAATATTCAGAGTTTTGTGGTTTCAATAATTTTTTGTTCAAACCGTGATTCTTTTTGTTTTATCTCAATTTGTTCAAACTTACATATTAATGTTCGTGAATATTTAACAGATTTTTTGGTAATTTTTTTGACTTATTTATTTGTCTATTTCTTCATAATTTAAATATTATTTGTTGTTTATCAATTTATTTTTTATTATTTTTATTCTAATTTTGTTATTTCTTTGCCAATTCTTAACAGATTTTCTCACGTTTTACTTTATTTTGTTCGCAAAATTATTCTAGAATTTATGATAATTTTGTTGGATTTTTATCTGATTATTTTCTCATGTTATTCCAATTTTGTCGATTATTGATCTGTAATTATTCACTTTTCCACTGGTATTTGTACTTTTTACATCATTTTACATATATTTTGACACTTTTTGTTATCTGTTTATTGTAATTCTTATGTATTGTATGAACTTTTATTGTTTTTGTTATTGATTTTTTTTTATTATTTTCTTTTAATTTACGATTTTAATTTTATATATATTATTTTAGATTTTAGATTCTATCGCAAGATAACTTAGTTGTGATGAGCACGAAGATACAGCTACCGAAATGAATGCCGTGAAGTATGTACTCATCAGCCTTGCTAACAAATTGAATGTCGTCAATGATTGTGAAAATGGAAAGGATCTTTTAACTGAAGAAAAGAAGTCAAGTGATATTAACGAACGTTTGAAGGAAGCCTTGCAGAAATATGACAGCGGGTCAAATGAAAAGGAAGGAAGAGGAAAAATAGCATTATTAGAATGCAAAATTGGAAGAGAACTCGATTTATTTCGCGTCGTCGGTCAAAGAGGGAGAAATTTTGTACAAAGCTTTTGTGAGCGTACCTCCAACAAGTGTCGAGATGGAGAGAGCATTTTCAGCGATTGGAGTGTTTTTGAAAAAACTAAGATCCTGACTCTTTGATAAAGCTCTATGTAAGTTGACCTTGTTACGACATTATTTCCAAAATTATCAGTGATTATATTGTATAATGTCTTAAATAAATAATTATTTTATGACTTTTTGTTGTGTCAATGTTTCTTGTTTTAGATTTCAAATAAAATATCAAACTTTTAATTAAAAAATAATAAATATTTATTAAAATAATTAAAATTTGAACTAGATTAAAAATTAAATTTAAAATATTATGTAATGCCGGGATCATTATTCCCGGGATTAGGGTCGGGATTGGTTCCGAAATCCCGGGATCAGGAAAATGCCGGGATTTGGAATCCCTACATATAACACATAATATAAAGGATATTACTACTTAGAGTTTGTTGAACCAGTATCAATAAATAAATATAACTTACGACGAAAAACAATAATAATAATTTAATTTTTTGCACTTTTAATTTCTTTTTACCCAAGCATAAAAATAGACCTAACGCAGCTTTGTAAAATTTTAACAGAAAACATTTTTAATAACAAATTTTTATATCAACTGTTACGAACAAAATATATTTTCTGGCGATAATTTCCATAGTGGAAAATGGTAAATTAATTAATTAACCAATTTAGTAAATTTAAATAAAAGTTCAGTACAATTTTTAGTATTTGGAATATTTATCAATAAGGATGGAAAAACTATATATTTCGTGTTTAAAAATTTCCAGTTAAATAATTTTTATTCAGTTTTGTTTTTATATTAAATTAAATATTTTTTTCTAAAGAGAAAGCCAAAATAACTTTAGTAAAATATATATTTATTAATTTTATTACTTAAATTTTGAATGAAAGTTTTCAGGGTGCCAAGAAATTTATCACTGAGCAAATTAATTGAACTGACACGACATTCAACAAGTTTGTTAAGAGCTTCGGGTTTACTAAATGATACAGCTCATTCATGCGAAACTCATTCATTTAAGAAGGAAAATCGAATTGATTTTTCATAACTTTTTATCCTTTTCACTCTTCATTTGATGGAATATCTGAGAAAAGATAAGATAACAAATATATAATTTTTAGGAAAACTAAATTAAAAAAGAAATATTTAATATTATTATGTATAATATAAATTTTATAGAACAACAAGAGCTAAAAATATTATGATTAAATAAGCTTTAGACAGTTAAGAATCACTTATAAAATATAAAATGTATATAAATATTTTATTACCAAATTTGGTGAAAATAATTCCCAGCAGATTTTCACGCCCAATTTCAAATTTAATTTTACTCTATAAGTCTAAGATCCATAAATTGTGGTTTCCTCAATACTGGTTGTAAGTAGTGTTTATGCAACTTTCATTATTGTCAAATTCCGAAGTCATAATTTAACACCACAAAATTTATTAATATCAACAATTCACATATTTAAACAAATTTCTTGTTATTTCAATTATTTCGCCCAAAATTAATCTGTTAAATTTTGAAAATTTGCTAAATTTTAAACTTTAAAATAATTTTTATATTTTGTACGAAAATTTTACGAAATTTAATCTTTAAAATAATTCTTACATTTTAAAAAAAAACTTTATCATAAAAACTAATTGATTTAAAATTACTATAGGCCTTTTATTAAAAAATTATTTCTTAACATATTAATCCGTTAATTATCTATTTTAAAAATTTTATAAACTCATTTCATAACTTTTATGAAAATATATCAATTGTTATGACTGCTAGAATATGTTAAATAAGAATTTAACTTTTATGATATTTTTACTTAACATTTTAATTTTTTAATTTACTTTTTTTTAATTTTCAAATTAAAAAAATAATAAACTATTTTGGCGAAATGAGAATTTTAAACTAACCCCTCATACTGGTGATAAAAATAATTGGACGAAGATTTTACATATAATTAAAAAAAAATAAAAACAATTATTAATAAAATGAAAATATGTTTGTTTTATTAAATAAATTTTTTCGAGCGTGTAAAATTTTGAATTTATAAAATGCTTTTTAACGGGTTATGAGATTTGCCCGTCGGGCGAAGTAGTAGAATTATTATCTATCGTTTGATATAAATTTACTCTTGGTAAAACTTAACTTAACTAAATACGTAATACGGATATGTTAATTGATTTACCCGAGGCACGTGTGGTACTGATAAAACGGCGTATTGTATTCTGTGAGTACATTAGGCGGAATGGTGTATGTGAGGTAAAAAGAGTATTAAATTCTGAAATTGCCTCAGGCCATAGAAAAGTCAGCGACTTTAAAAAGCAGTTGATGAAAGAGCGTATCGCCCGCGATATGCTTTGGTTGTTCGGAGGCCAAGAAGATCTGGTCAAATACCAAGAATGCTTGAATGAAATTGGAATTCTCTACACTGACGAGAAATTCAAACACCTAATCAAAGGAACTGTGTCTGAAAAACCGATAGAAATGATTGAACAAAGAAAAGAGTACCCGAAAATGCTCCAGCTGCGTATCAAAAGAGTGCAATGCACGTATCCTTCTTGTTTCAAAGCTTTTGCGGAACAGAAGGAACTAAGAAGACACATCAAAAGCGTAAATACGGTCATGATGCCACAGCGTCAGATTGGTGTCAATGTCCCATGGAAAATTTACACAAGACATAAAACGGATAAATGGTTAAAGAGAGATCTATTGATGGATCACCGAACCCAAGGTCGTACCAGCTGTACTAGTGCTTCACAAAATAACGCAGATGAAGGATGTACAAAATCTTCGAACCCGATCGCGATGCATGATGTGTCAGTGCCCCTCGACGGTACCGCTGAGATGGACCCAGGAGTGATTCCAAAGGTGGTTCTCGACTTTCGGTTAAGTAATACAAATGATGTGGTGATATTTCGGTGTCACTTTACTCATTGTACAAAACGTGTTTACACAGCCAAAGCTCTACAGAATCACGGTACGAGGTATCAGGATTGGTCCTTTTTGACTGGGAAACCAAAGTATGCCTGTGCACTAAAAGCTCGTATTCTTGCATCTAAAGCCGTAGGAGAAAGTTGGTAGGCTCTGTATTGTCTATTTTTGGTTTTGTTAATGTTCTATCATAATTTTTTGCCCTTAAGAGGGCCGTATTTCTTTCAAAGCATGTGGCATTCTTAGCCAACTCTCCCGACATCAGCAGTTTCACTCCAACCTGGATCTCACTGCTCTAATCGTCGACTTCTTGTTGAATTTCGCCTGTCAACTGGCCTCACTTGCAATCCGCTGGAACACATCGTTCACGAGACTTTTCATGATCTAAATGGCTTTGCCGGAGATGCCAGTGTCTGGGTGCACCTACCGCAACCATAATTTTACCATTTGACTTTCTTCTTCCATTTTCGATTCCTCATTGTTCACAATTTCGATTTTGCTTTTCTTGGATATTCTTTTACGGACATTTTACGATTGTCTAAACGATTTTTTTTCTTTATTTTTTGTTTGATTGTTTGTTTTACAACAATTTTACTATCGTTATAGATATATAATTCGCAAATCGATTTTCATTAACTTTTTATTCCATACCAATTACAATCCTTAATCATTAATTCGTTTAAACAAACGAATGAATCAATATGATTTAAAATTATTAATATAAATATATATATATATATATATATATATATATATATATATAATTATATACAATGTTTATTTTAACTTTTTTTAATAAATAATTTTTTACTTTTTCGATTTGAATGAAAATTTTAATTCATTCCGAAACAGGTTTCTACCCGATACAGAATGTATGACTCACAACCCTGTACGCCAATGCTGGTGCTGTAGTCTCTACAATACTCAGTTATCCGTTCAGTCGGGTAGGCTTAATTTATCGGACATTCCATTCGATCAGTGTACAACATTACAATAAAAATGAGTTAATATATAATTAGTATTAGTGAGAATATATCAACTCATTTTTATTTGTTATACACATAAATATAATATTATTAAATCAAATTGATATAAATAAATTACATTAACAAATAAACGGTAATTAAATAAACAGACGAGTCAAATAGAAGATGAAAATTAGGATCACTAAAAAACAAGAAAGAAAGTCTTTAGGAAGAATGTTATGATTTAATGTTACCTTGGTGATAGGACTTAATCGTTGAAGTTGATGAAGAGGATAATAGATCAGTTTGATATGAAAATTGATGATAAGATTGGGATTTGAATATAAACGGGGAAAGAAAGATATATCGATACAATCAAATCCGACTGAGTGTTTATCATTCAATGTTTTAGAATTCCAAGCGGAGTTGTGATAAACACAATGACGATCGATCGAACATTACATTACAACACTGTAGAATCCAGTAAAGTTAACATCCGTAATGACTACCGTAAATAATTACGAAAATCGATAAATAATAGTTATTATTATTGATATTATTGATGTATATAATATATATATGTTAGGTTACTACAATTACCTTTATATTATTAAAAAGATTCAAATACAACTCTGACGGAATGGAAGATTTATTATAGAACATACTCTAAATGTGATGGGAAAGTGAAGTATATTCTGAAATCACTTAAATGTTTCAAAAAAAAGAAAATGACTCAATTTTATAAAGAAAAAAAGCTAATGGGGTAAGTTTATTATTATATAATAAGAAAAAATAACATATGGATACTGGCATTGTCCTGTATAAGTTACTATGGTGTCAATAGCCATTTGCTTAACAATTCACCAATAAATAATGTTTGGTATCACGCAAGATATTACTGCACACCGTATCGTAAAAGAAAAGGATTTATATACTGTAAATTTATGGTATTAATCTCTTTCTTTAAAATAATGAATTATAATACAAGAATTAAAATAATATAATAAATCCGTATTATTTATAACAACTCTAAAACGAAAAGAGTAAAAAATGCGACAACAATGAATCACAGTAAAAGGGAAATGTATTAAAAATAAATAAATTACTTTAGGCACCAAGTTAATAATATGCAAAGTCTCAATAGTTGATGTCTTCGATTAATAAAAGAATTGTTTTTCTAAGATTTTTGTTGTCGTAAATATCAGTTTTGAGAAAAACAATTAAAGTGATTTTTTAGATTATGTATATATAATTAATAATGAGTAAATATAATAAATGCTACAAATATATAAAATTTTACATTAAAAGTTGATACAGAAACAAACTCTATATATCTTTAATGAAAGTGGAGCTTCCAGGGACATATTTTTCTCCTTTTTGTCCAGCAAAGACATTAGCTGGTTATCATTTCTTGATCGTCCTCATGTTCTTATCTTACGTTAACATTTTTGATCGAAAACACTGAACTCAAGATAATTATACTGAAATTACATTTTTGAAGATTTTTGTGCCATTTTGTATGCTCAGTATTGTAGAAGGAAGAATATTATTTATTTTAACTTAACTTATGCGATTAACATTTGTTCAACTTTCATTTACACTTATTGAAGTTTAAGGAATTGAAAAATATTTCACTTTTTTGAGTAAAAGGTTGAACCACTTTATGCAATTTTTAAAGGCACTTTATGATTTGCCATAATCTTTTTATTATTTTTTGTTCCTTTTTGACATTAATTTTTAAAAATGCATAATCTCTTTCAATTTTACGTCTTAATAGTATTTTAGTTTTCTAGGGAAAATTGCACTCTATGTGTTTTTTATGTTTTCATGTAACGCAAAAAGACAATTAAAGGTTTTTGTTTCTTTTTCACAAATTAAAAAATGAAAGCAGTCTTCATTATACTTTATTTTATAATTTTTAAAAATTAATTTAATTTAACTTTAATAATTTTAAATATTTTAAAATTTTTTATATAAAAAAAATGTTTGATAAGTACCCTTCCTCTGAGAGGAAAAAGTTAATAATACGTCATGCTTAAAACACAAAAGGAGGAACAGGTACAGCTATCATGTCTCTTCACAGACTTGAAATAACAGCTTTACCAATTGCGTACTCATAGGCTTCCAGATGATCTTCATGTATCATTTATTATATACTTGTTTGCCGTATTTATTAATTCCCGTTACTTTTGAAAGAGAGATTAACATTGAATTTTGTTATGCTATGTACAAACTAGAGCTAGAACATTTTTTTAATTATAAGTGAAAATTATAAAGGAACCCGCTTCATTGTGTGTTTTTATAATTTAATGCCTGTAGCTAACATAAAAGATAACTCCAATGAACGAATAAAACGAGCTTAAAATGATGAAAGGATAAATTCTTATTAGGAAAGATTCGGTGAAAGAAAATTGTCTTTAAAAAAAATCCAGAATAAATCGTAAATTTAGCGTTTATTCAGCATTAATTGTTAATTTCTAGTTTGTCGTGAAGGTGGGCAAAAGAAATAAAAAATATAAATCGTGTAACGAAATTAAATTAGAATAAACACATTTATGTCCACGAGTCACAAGGCTTTTGATTCTGTCAACGAAACAATTAGATGGATGCGAAGAAGTAGACGAATTTTCCTTTTGCTTGGTCATGATTGATGAACATTCTATCTTGGAGAAAGTTATCAATATGCTTGAAAAAATGGTTATTCTTTGGCGAAAGTTCTAAGATGAATGGAGGATAAGAGAGAACTTTGGTCTCCAAATCGTTCAATTTTGGTACAGTGATCCGTAATTTACATCTGATTATTTAAAATAAGGCTTATCATTGTAAACTTAGATTTTCAATTATTATTTCATTTTTAAAAAAGAGAAAAAATATTTATTTACATTAAAATTTAAATATAATTTTAAAAATTGTTTAATGATGAAAAATTGTTTGATGATGAAAACAGCTTAATTATTTATATATTTCTTGTAAATAATTAATAATTAAAATAATATATAATAAAAAATTGAAATTAAAGTATGTAAAAAAAGGATTAAATGAATAATTTCAATCCTGAATTTTTTATTATAAAAATTTTTATTTAACTGAAAACGATTGAACATAAAATATGATGTGTTCAAATTTTATTTTACCCAACAAAAGAAAATGAACCAAATATTCGTATTAATATTTTAAAGTGTCGCAAAAGTAATCCATGTTTTCCATAAATATTTTAAAATGAAAATTCTAAAACAACAACTAAAATTTATTTCGAAAGTAAAATTCATCTGTCTTTATAAAATGTATAAATTTTAAATTAGCAATTTTACTTTTTTACAAATTAATTAAAGGAAAACATAGAAATAATAGTAACTTAATACAATATAAATAAAGTGTGAATGACGTTGAAAATGAATAACTCTAAATTAATCATGTGACGAGTTAGTAAACATTTTCAATTCGCCGAATAATTTACATTTTTTTAATTTAAAATTTTAACAAAAATTAAATAATTATATAAAACAAAAAAAAGAGTTTAGATTAAGTAAAGTCGATATATAGTTTAATAGGAAAATAATCAGTGAAAGTTTTTTTTTCAATAGGAATTTTAAAATAAATAATAAGCGGAGTAACATTTATAATGTAAAACGAAATTAATTTAAAAGAAATAAGAGTTTAGTATAAATAAAATTTAATAATTTTATTTATAGTCCAACTAAATTTTATTAATAAATTTTTAGATTAACAAGTTTGAATAAATAAAATTTTCAAAAAAATACAGAATATAATAGATTAAAATTCATAAATTAAAAATTTTAATTAAAATGTTATAAGAACTTCATGCCATTTGTAAATCCTATTTTTTGGCGTGAGCCTATGGATCATGTGACCGACTGTTATTTCTAAACAAGAGTTTTCTGGGTTTTCTTCGAAGAATAAGAAATTAATTGAGTATTATAATTTACCACCGCCAATGAGACCTTATATGTGTGACTTCGATGAAGAAGAATTAAACAAAGCTGCAGTGGAAAAAAAATAGAAAAAGTTGATGATGTCTGTGAGGAATGTTTTGAATTGTGTGTTGATATTGTGCATGTTGTATGTTGATACGGATTGTGCCTCTCCTACACAGATGGATGATTGATATTTTCTTTGATTCCTACTAATTAAAAATAATTTAATTTTAAAGTAAAAAGGTTTTAAATAATTATTGAATGTATTATTTATTTTTTAATGTAATTTAATATTTTAATACATTAATTTAATATGTTCTTTTTTGAAAAAATGTTTAGATTTAATTTCAACCAATTAGATTCTTTATAATCAATAATTTTTTTAAACAGATTTTCATTTATTGAAAATAATTAGTTTGAACTCAGAAATATATTGATCAAGAGATGTCAAATAGTGAATGCGCTTGTGATATTAATAAATGTTGTAAACCTCATATTGTTGCTGTTAACAATGTCGATGATGTAGACTTTGAGCTTTACACCTTAAGAAGTCCTCATTTCATTAATCAATCCGATCTAAACTAATTATCAGTATAATTTAACCCTCTACATTGAAGATTCGGGTAGTTGCAATATGTGTTTCAACACAAACGTCAAAATTCCGTCTGAAAGCTATTTTACTCAACAATGGAAATTTTTATCAATCAGTTCCAGTGGCATATACTGTTTAAATGAAAAATACTTATGACAATGCAAAAATAATATTGATTTGCATTAACTACAGAAAATATAACTGAAGAATATGTGTGACTTTGAAATGGGAGCAATTTTTCTAGGACTGCTGCTCGGATACTATTGCAACCTGACCATGACAATCTACTCGTCCAATTATTTTGATCTTTAAACATTTTTCAAAATGGGTGAGTTTTGTTTTCGGTAAAAAATTTTTTTTATGATCAATTTTTAAAGAATGAATTATTTTTATGTGCACAAAAGAAACTTTAACAAATTCATATTCTCCGAAAGTTTTATTATTATTTATATCAATACTATTTATACTTTTATCGATACAGAATAAGATATTTCAATAATGTGGTCAGTAAAGGGCGGTTGGCTTGGGTCTGTATGGAATATCTTTCTAAACTAATTTTAATAATTTTATATTTCAATCATGAATGAAGTTTTTAATTCGTAATCTGTAAAATTTATCGTAATAACAAAAAAATAACAAAAGTTTATAAATTTAAAATAAGTTTTTTATTTAATTGTTATACAAAATAACAAAAAATATAATAGAAAATCACTGCATACATAGACAGTTTTTTAATATTAATATTTTTAATATTCTGATTCAAATAGTTTTAATTATACAAAAAAAAATATATAAACACTGTAGTTCCCACAGGCAGCCCGGTCGGGTTCGTGCCGAACAATTTATTTGTGAGGAATTTGACTGGCTTTAAATACTCTCTTTGTTCCCTCCCTTTCGTTCGAGAGATTGTCCCCGCACCAACAGGATAGTGGTACACCTGCTCCACTATACGAAAGTCAGTGATTTGACAGGTTTGCCAACGCTTTTGGCCTAGCGATCAGAGCTGAGATCAATACCTCACAGAGATCCAGATCCTGAGACAGCGCCTCGGTTCTGACTTATGTTCACATTAGGAATACAATAAATAATGACCCGGAAAGTGTTAGTGTATTGAACGGCCATTGACTTCATTTGGTGTAAAGGCATCCTAAACGGACTCAATCGCGCCGTCGCCGGCCCTTGGCCACAGGTGCGGTTTGAACCGTCGTTAGTGGTATGTTTTGGGCTGTATTTAAGTTAAATCATTCGGAGGTGAGAATTATTTCAGTGAGAAACCATCATTAGAGAAAGAACACATCGTTTGAAACATTTATTAATATAGTTGTGTGTTTTTTACATTCGTTTAAAACAACTAATTTATTGTTTTTCAGTTTTTTCAGTGCATAAGTTTTTATCAGCGGTAAACACTGGAGCCCGTAAAACACATTTGATCAAAAGTATCAGTAAGTTTTTGGATTTCTGATTATTACAGCAATGTCATTGATTTTATTGCTTTTTAAAAAAGAGATCAGAGTGTTTGGTCAGAATATTTTGCATTTTATTTTATTTTTTCAGTAATAAATGAATAGCACATAATCGCACTAAATTAAGTTTCCAAGAAGTATTTGTCCTCTCAATATTTTTTTATAAAATATCTTCAAAGAGAATTTTTAATAACAATATGTACACCAGTGGAGAAAATATAAAGAAAATTGATGTAAATTCAAAATGTATACAAAATGAAATGTAAAAAGTGTAACAATTAATTTCAAAGTTTTTTAACAAATTTTAATAAATTTTATGAATTGAATATTTAAAATTCTTTTCCTTGTTATAATTCTTTGAAAATGTATTAAATTGTTTGATAAAAATTAACAAATATAAATTTAAAGTTCTCTTTTGTAACCATTAATTCCAAACACGAAATCAAAGTAAAAGAATTCGGTCATTATTCTTTATATCTGTGAATATTTAAAGTTAATCAACATCTTTTGCCATCAAATCTGTTAATAAGCAAACTCATTAGCAAGTTTGTAAAATATTTTGTCTTTTTTCCAATGTTTTAAATAAAAAAAGAATTATTCATATTTTTATTTCCAAAAAATTCTGTACTTTTAAGAAGTTGTAATAAGCTTTTTCAGATGATTACTGTACGTCATTTATATTTCCTGAATAAAAAGTGTCTTTTTGTCAAATAAACAGAATTAAGTTTACGAAATTTAGTTTGAATTAAACTATTTAAAGTAATCTTTTGTTTACTTTTTGCTAATTTATTTATCAACAACTGTTTATTTTTTACCCTTTTAAAAGTAAAGATAAATATTGAAATTTTTATAAATAGTGATTCTTTTTAAATAAATGACAATTCGATAAAAAATAGTATTATCTTTATGAAACGGATACTATAAGTTATCATTTACATTTTAAATCAATAATAAACACATTAACCTAAGCATGTTATATATATATATATATATATATATATATATATATATATATAAACTTGTATTATGATAATACGCTTTGTTCCGCCCGATAGAATAGATCATATTAACAATATAACAATTTGAATGCAAGGATCCCCACCGTAAGTTTACCAACTCCTTCATTATATTCAGAATGGATTTTTCTTTCGTAAATGCAATCTTCAATTTTTCTTTTTTTTGCCAACGGTGTCATAAACACAGTCACCATCACTATTTTCCTCTCTTCTGCTATACCCATAATGTCGGAATAGCGTTCGAAATTATCAATGAAATCTTCCAAATCCGATTCTGATCCATTGAATTTTTCACATTCCATAATGTTCATTGTTACATGAGCCGCGGTCGCCATATTAACATCATCACAATTTGAATGTAAACACAAACAGATTCTTCACAACAATTCTCTGAGGTCATCTTTCTTTGATTGATATAGTTTTTGTTTATATATTCAAATCTAAAAAAAACAATGAATGGGAAATTTTTTAATATTAACTTTTAATTTCTCAGAATTTTATTGGATAAAGACATTACATATTTTTTAAATAAACACTAATTTTTAAAATATATTAAATTTAATAAGTTAAAAACGCTTACTAAAAATATTATTAAAATTCATAATTGTAAAACTTTAATTAATTAGTACTTTAATATCATTCGAAAGAGGTGGGAGGCCCACATAGAGCACAAAGAACTTTTATCGTAAGACAGAAATTTTAACCTCTTTTTTCTTCTATATAAGACATCGACTTTTTCAAAAATATAATCAAAATTGATAATTTATTTCGTTCAAATTGATAATCGAAAAATCTTTTATCGTTCAGAAAGATCGATATCTTAAATTGATAAACAAAAAAGTTAAAATAATATATCTCAAAAAATTTCGAATCGACTAGTTGCTCTGATTGGCAAGCCAATCAGAGCGAGTTAAGAAAATCTTTTTCTTATCGACATCGGACGCATCTGCACACAAACACAATTAATGAATCACACACGTTCTGGCCTGCAATCTAAATTAAATATTCAATGAGTCATCAAGACATTAAAAAGAATATTTTTTGTTAATATAAAAATAAATGAACATATTTTCCGCTAAATTTTTAAATATTATTATTTAAACAAATTTAGTAAAGGTATAATATTAAATTGAATTTATAATGTTATTTTGAAAATTTTGAATTTAATTTTTTCAGAATGTTTGAAGATCAAATAGTCTAGAAATTTTTTTATGAAGAACAAATTTC
The DNA here is from genome assembly GCA_001938485.1 of Girardia tigrina. Lineage (NCBI taxonomy): Eukaryota > Metazoa > Platyhelminthes > Tricladida > Dugesiidae > Girardia > Girardia tigrina. The sequence goes on along the minus strand of MQRK01193085.1, from coordinate 44,517 downwards.
AATTTAAAATAATTTCAGCATATATCAACAATTTTTTTATTATTATTAAATTTTTTTATTAAAACAAATCGAACGGTATTCACTATTCTCTATAAAATCACGTAAATTTTCAAATCCATTTTTTTAAAATTTTTTTAATACTTTTCTTTTTTTTGTAATTGTATTTTTGATAATATAAAATTTACATAAAAGAACAATTTCAAGTAATAATTATTTACATTAAATTGATAAAACGGCATTCCTTTCATAATTTTATGCTTTAAAATCAAACTTGAAACAACATTAAATCAAAAGTTTGTTAAACTATTAGATTACCTTTTTGTGTATATTAATTACATTTTCATTAATTTAATTGACTTAATTGATTCACTTTTTATCATTTTTAGATCATTTCCAAGATCAAATGGAAGTTTATCTGCATTAATGAATACATTCTATTGAATATGAGGACCGAAAGTTGAAATATCACTTCCATGAAAGACAAACTCGATATAAACCATTAATGCCGATGATTAAAGGTGGATTTGTTGAGCAAAAAATACGTTTCAATAGATTTATGTATGTTCGAGAATTATGTACATCCTTCATGTACGTTATTTTGTGAAACGCTAGTACCACTGGTACTGTCTTGTGTTCTTTGATCAATCAATAAATGATCGATTTTTAAACAAATAATATTTTTATCCCATAGCATGACCAATGTTTCATACACTGGCCTGACAAGTATTATTATTCTAATATTTTGGAATAGTCCTGGAACTTTATAAATGTACAATGTATTTTGAAATGGATTAGTTTTGTTTTCTGTAGAAAATTTTCATGTTGTTTAAAATTTCCAAAATATTTAACATGCTTTAATTTTATTTTATCACAACATTTCATTCCATTCTTTATCAATATGAATGATAATAAAATAGTTTTTTATATGTATATACAATGTAATTAGTTTTTATATGCATCAGTAAATATTAAAATTAACATATATTACTTTAATTATTAACAACATTATTTTTAACTATATTATTATTATTATTTATATTTACAAAACCATAGATTGGACGCCAAAAAGAAAAATAAATTGTTCTGCCGCATTTGTTTAATATTATGGATTTAGTTGTCATGAAAAGAAAATAATCTCAAATTATTAAAGAAAATGATAATATTTATAATTTTCTTATTTCAGAAAATAAAACTCTTCGTTTATTATGAATATTCTCATTATATAAAATATAAATAATAAAAATATTTCATAGTAAAAAAAAATTGTATTTGTTTTAAGTGAATGATATAAATATTATTTTTTTCAATAATTGAAATGGAATTTTAAAGGCTTTATAATGATCTAATTTAAATTGGTTATACTCTCAAATGTAATGAAATAAATTAAAATTGAAATGAAAATAAAATCAAAACTGAAGTTTTTCTCTCAGCTAGCCGGGCGTATAGACAATTTTGAAAAGATTTGTTTTTTTGATTTATTTATACGAAATATTTTATATATATTTTCATAATATTACAAATAGAACACAATATAAATCATTTAATGAGGAAAAATATTTCATTTGGAAAATGTTAAAAAAACGTATTATCTGTCTTAAACATTTGAAAATTATTAGCATAATATGCGATTTCTACAGTTAATTTAAAAGATAAAATATTTTAAAGTATAATATAATAATATAACAAATGTAAATATTTAAGGTTCTTTAAATCTATTAACCCTTCGTAACATGGTGTGACACTTCTGTAAGAGTTACAACAGTTTGTTACAAAAGTGTCACACCATGTTACGAAAGGTTAATGACAGAGATCTTAGCTTTAAAGATTTAATATCCTAAACAAATTATATGTGATTCACAGTATATGTAACTTTAGTATCGTAAATTACTTTAAAACAGCAGATTCGGTTATACTTTTACTAGATTAGGTTGGTTTTTAATTGTGGTGCCCATTAATTTGGCTAATTTTTCTCCACAGAGGTTGACACCCGATTTTCCAATCTTTTTTTATCATTCCATGATCTAATTTTTATTGTTTCCTCCACAGAATTGGACGAACATTTTACTTAATAATTAAATCCACAATAAATACAGTAGTTTGTGAGTTTTGAAAAATTGATTTAATGTTTTTAGTTTGATTCGTCGTTTATCTTATGTGTTACAATATGCCATAGAACTCCGTCCTCGAACATAATAATAATTATTACAGATTTTATTATTGCTGGGTCAATCCATCAGCACTGCATTTAGCTGATTTCTTAGAAACAAAAGCTTTGCGCATAATGTTTATTATGTAGAAAAACAATACTATTTGTCGAAATACTATTGTGTCTAAAACACAATTGGGTATGAAAGCAAATTTAGTTTACCAATATAAATGTCACAAGTGTTAATCCTTGTACATTGGAGAGACAAATCGTCACCTCCGTTACGGAGGCTCTGTTCTAGAATTGCAGAACATACCCAATCAAGTAGAAAAAGCTCAATTTTGGACCACATAGTGAAATGTCATAGAACTCAAAGGAGGGTATTTGATTATGATTTTCGGGTTTTGATTAGTAACTTTGATCAGAATTATGAAAGGACAATTACTGAAGCACTATTGATAAAATTTTGTAAACCTAGTCTAAATGTGCAAAGTCATTCATCCAATCATATTAGAGTATTTTGACGTAACACACTGTGACGTAATGGTCATCTTTCTATATAAACAATAACTGTCTAATTAAATACAGAACTGAAGATGCCACAAAAGTGGCGAAACATGTTTTACAATATAAATTTATATATAAATTATAATGGAATTTAGAACCTATTTTTGAAAGCTTTTTACTCAATTTATTTTCTCGAAACTTTGCCCAGTTACTCATTTTCGATGACAAAAAATGATTATGTGAAAATTTGATCAGAAAAAAACTTTTTAAGGTCTCAAAATTGGAACAAAATAGTCCCATCAGAGTTCCTGAAATATATTAGTAAAAATGATAAAAAGAAACCAAATAATTTATTTGAATAATCATAATTAACTAATCAAAATATTTCCTTAATTCCTTATTTTAACCTTTTAGATGTCACTAGATTTTAGTATGGTCGACCACCAAAGGCCTTGAATTTTCAGGCATATTATATTATATTAAGATATTATATCGCGTAAAGTATTCGAGTTAACTCACTTACTTCGTATGCGCGGTTTGGCGCATACGAAAACACTAATAATCCAGCATAGAGGTAATTGATTTGTTGTTTATTGGTTGCAATGGTCAATATAGGTTTTTAAAATCTAAAGTCTGAAGCATTTATTTCTTTTTAAGCTTAAATGTCTAATACATGAATTCTGAATACTTTGAACTTGTGAGGATTCGTAATTTTTCTCATTTCATTATTTTAAAGCCTTCTGACTTAATTGATTAAAAAATTTTTAAGACGATTTTTTTTCTAAATTCGATCATATATCTATTTTTAAAAAAAAACTTTTTTTCTGAAAACATGCTTTGCCTGGCGAAAGGCTGATTATGGATTTTTTTTATTACAATATTTGAAATCTTAAATGTTTTTCACTATAAATTATAATCAATAAAATTTTCATATATCTTAAAAAATTAAAATAAATTAAACCGATAAGTCGAAAGTCGGTAATTATATAAAAATTTGAATAAATTAGCAAGTTATCAAACAGAAAATTTCTAAGCCAATCAAAATATATTGATTTCAATGGTTTAACCGTCATCGTCAGAACAAATGATTTTTAAAACGAAATTTACTTATATAGTGCAGTCAGTGATTATGTAATCAATACATTATCAGTACATCATTTAAAAATTACCAAATAAATTCTAGAAAATGCAGTTTGTACGTTAATTTTAGGATCCAAAGATCTTATATATAACGCTTCATATGTAACTCTCGCCCAATAATTTTTAAATTAAGTACACAGAATTTTAAAGTGTTGTGAATTTACATCTCCTGTACAAAAAATTGAAAAAATGTTCGGCAATAAATCTCCAACGCTGTTATGATTGTGTTCGGATTTCATATATCAATATACATGTAATGGGTGTAACGCAACATACATTGAAGAGACTTCACGTCATCTATGTATGAAAATCCAGGAAAACAATTGTAATGAAGGAACATTACAAGACATAGAAGACATTTTAAAGCAGATATCAATTCAAAATATTTTAAAATTCTGTGCGCTCAATTTAAAAATTATTGGGAGAGAGTGACATGTGAAGCGTCACATATAAGATCTTTAGATCCTAAAATTAACGTTTAAACTGCATTCTCTACAACTTTTATGGTACCGGGATTTTCCGAAAATAAGCACACCTGCACTTATTTTAAGTTTTTGTTTCCAAAAATAGGCGCATGCTCCTATTTTTGGGTACAAAAAAACTGAGTTTTTGCTTCCATTTGAATTGATCAAAAAATTATTGTAGTGGTTTCAACCTCAATGAAAACCTCAAGAATTATTTTTTAATCAATTCAACTGTTACGGATTTTTAGCTATTTTAAACTTTTTTACACTTGCTATACGTGAGGTAAAAATGGTAGTTTCTAAAAATAAGCTAATGCGCCTATTTTCGGGGACTTTGTTGAACACATAAAAACATAAAAACTAAATACAGGCACATGCGCTTATTTACGGAAAATTCCGGTAGTTTTTAAATGTATTGATTACATAATCATTAACTGCACTATATAAGTAAATTTCGTTTGAAAAATCATTTGTTCTGACGATGACGGTTAAACCGTTGAAATTAATAAAGATATCTAATAATTTAAGTACATCAGTAAATCAACATTAATGAAATTAATTTAATTTAAACCACTCTATAAATAATTATAATTTTTACTACTTGTAAAATTCAATTTCTGTGAAAGGAGTTAACAGTTAATATATCAGAGTTAGACCTAATTACGGTTGTTTTAACGAAGTGGTTAAATTATCAGTTTTTGAATTAATGGAGATTATCGGCTCGAATTTCGTTTTATTATATCTCGATATCTCTTAATTTCAAATGTATTTTTAATAAAATAAATTTAAAACTTATGTTTTTAATTAAAAGAAAATATAAAAAGTGTTTTTTTAGGTTCAAAAAATATTTATAGACTTATTCAGTTTTTAAATAACAAAAAAGTTATTTATCAAAAACCGCGAAAATTATTTGTCTCTACCTCAAAGAATAGTTGAAAAGTATAGACTTTCTCTCTTTGCTTTCCTTGTCTGATCACACTTCCCGAGGCGACTGCAGACCTTAACCACCGTATGGAACCAAGCATTTTTGTGCCAATCCAAGGAATTGCGAAATTGAACTATGACTTTTTTATCTCGTTAAAAATCAATAAAAATTGATTCAATTTCAAAACTCGACATTTCACTGTCATCCCCGAACCTATACCAATTTTATTCAACTCAGTTATTCAGAGATGATTGAATCAAATATTGGGTTAAGGAATAAGTTCCCGCCGTTTTTTGAAAAATTAAAATTTTATTTTTTAGCAAAAAAGTTACTACAAATTAATCACAAATATCAAAGAAGACTCGAAGAATTCAGCCAACCAAACTTGCAGTTCTCCATCATTGTTGAAGGAAACACCACGCAAAGCGTTAGAAAGCGAACGGAAAAGATGAAAATCAGATGGAGCCAAGTCAGGTGAATACGGAGGGTGCGGTAACACTTCCCAATCAAGCGTTTGAATAGCTTCTTTTGTCATTCTGGCAATATGAGGACGTGCATTGTCGTGTTGCAAAATAATGCCATGTTGTCGATCTGGATATTTTTGTCTTATAGCGGCGTTGAGTCTATGCAGCTATTGAACATAAAGTTCTGCGTTCACTGTTTGGTTTCGAGGAAGCAGTTCATAGTGAATAATCCCTTCCTAACCCAACCAAACGCATAGCATTGTCTTTCGTGGATGAAGATCCTGTTTTGCTCGCGGTGTCGATTGTTCTTCTCGGCTACGCCATTCTTTGCGCTATTTCATGTTGACGTACAGGCACCATTTTTCATCACCCGTTACAATTCGATAAAGAAATTGTTCCTTATGACTGTAAGTAGAACGATGACGGGCAAGCAAACTCACCGAAATTGTGGATCGCTGGTTTTTGTTGTTTTCGGTCAAAAGATGTGGAACCCAAGCTCCCAATTTTTGAACTTTTCCCATTGATTTCAGGTGGTTCACGACAGTTTTTTTATCACATTCCATTTGTTCCGCCAATTCAAGAGTGGTTTGGCGCGCGTCTTCGTGCAAAAGTTTGTTCAAACGCTCTTCATCGAATTCATTTGGTCGTCCTGAACGACGTGCATCCTTGAGGTCAAAATTGCCAATTTTAAATTTTGCGAACCAATCACGAGCGGTTCTATCAGCTATAGAACCTTCTCCGTATACAGCACAAAGCTCTCGGGTAGCGTCTGCGGCTTTGGCGCCTCGATTCTACGCAAACAATAGATGGTGTCGGAAATGCTCATTTTTGTCGACTTGACACTCTATTTCAATGATCTAAAAATCGACAAAAATTAATCTGAATAAAAAAACAAAATACATCATTTTTTAGAGCAAAACAATAGTTTTCAAATAACATATAACATTACATCAAAAAATTTGATTTAAATATTAAATTGATTAAAAATTCAAAAAACGGCGGGAACTTATTCCTCAACCTAATAGAAATTCATTTTCGTTGATGAATTCCATTATCTGACAATCTCAACCAGCCATGTTTTGCTTTTTATCGACCATTTTCATGAATATTTTAAACATATAACCATAAATTTATGTTTGAAAATATTGTCTTTGAAACTGTTCAAATCTCGTGCAATACTCATTGCTCAAATGAAAGTATTTCTGACAATTACAAAAATAATTATTTCCAAACTTTTTTCCAATTAAAGAACTAACATGTAAATTTCTGATTACTCATACATAATAACTTTACGATTTTCGAACACATCATTTTAAAAATTTTTTTACAACTCATTTAATTAATTTTTTACACAGAAGTTTTTACTAATACAATCACGAATTTAGATCGTTTATGTAGAAATCGATGTACCCCAGTAAGAAATATTCAATGGACAATTTAATGAAAATTGTACGTGAATAAATCGATTTTTACTATCTTTTTAATTGACACAAATAATAAATCACTTGAGACAAGTAAAATATATTACTAACAACACTTTAATATAAATTGATGAACGAAAATAAATAAAAAATAGTAACCTCTCGATGTAATCAGATGTAACAACGATAAAAAATGAATGATAACAATGATCGTCAATATAATTGATGTCAATAGATCAGCAATTGAAGATGTCAACCCGAATAGAACAATCACGCGAATCAACAATTCTTCGGATCTCTTCTAACGAAAATTTGGGATTAGCAATTGCAAGAAAACAGTTCAATAGTAATTTGATACAATATGATCTTCCTATTACAACTTTTTTTGGTTGTGTTGATTGACGAAAAAACTTGATTTAGAAACTGCTGGATTATCTTATCAACAAGAGCAAAATTGAAATTCTTCAATTCATGATCAGATTTACTAATTCATTCGGTGGTAACTGCTAATCCATACATTCATTGATTTTTTATCGGATAATTAATTCTTATTTAGAGAATATTATTTTGGACTAAAATAAATAACGGGGAAAAATAAATGATTTTCTTTCAGTTTCTTTAAATCAAATGGCAATTTCGTCAATAAACAAAAATAACACCATTTTAATTTTAAATTTTTATTTGAAAACATGTTTCTTAAACCTAGTTTAAATGTGCAAAGTGATTCGTCCAATCATATTAGAGTATTTTGACGTAACACACTGTGACGTAATGGTCATCTTTCTATATAAACAATAACTTTCTAATTAAATACAGAACTGAAGATGCCACAAAAGTGGCGAAACATGTTTTCAAATAAAAATTTAAAATTAAAATGGTGTTAATTTTGATTTTCTTTCATCTTCTTTTATTTTGTTTTATTTCTTTTTTTTCTTTTAAATAAAAATAATTTTTTTCTTTTCGTTAAAAAATAAAAAGAAATTTTACATACGTCTTTAAAAATTATAAAAAATAAAAAAAATACATGACTAAATAAAACATACACGTGTACAACAAAAAAAATAGTAGAAATGTACTTTTACAGTTTATCATGGAATAAAAACATTTATTTTTTCACAATTAATTTTCCTTTAATAACAAAAGTTATTCATTTTTACTGAACCCGAAAATATAATTCACAAATATCTCAAAATGATGGTGTTTTTGCTTCAGTACCTAGTCGAAACGGTAATCTGGTCCACGGTCTACAGAAACGGAATCAGACAGACTGGAAAATGGAAGCAAATGGATAATCAAAATAACTAATTTTAATATTAATGAGACATAAAAACAGATGTAATAAGTGCTTAAAATATTTTTTGAATATTTTTTTTAATATCATTTGAAATTGATTCTTCAATTAAATGTCGTTGGAAATAATTTTGAAAAACAAACTATATAAAATGATTGCAACATAAATGATCGTGTTGTGACAAAATAAATTAATGTACAAAATTGAACTGAACCCACAATGAAATCAAACCATAAATCAAGACAAAAAAAACGATTTTGAAATTAATTTAAAGGATTTCTTTTTTCAAAACATAATTTTATCATTTGATAAATAAATATTTTTACAAAAAATATATAATATAAGAAATTAATATTGGAATATTTTTTCCTTTGTGAATTATATTTTTTAAATGAATATTTAATGTTTTTGAGTTTGTCTTTATTCGCAACATTTTTAAAATAAATTTTATAAGTTTTATAAGAAAGGGACTTTCATTAATTTTATGTAAGATAATTTTACAATAATTTATTATAATATAATTATTCATTAAAAAATCGGCCTCTAGTTATATTTTATATATAAAATTTAAGTTTTAGTATCATTTTTAAATGTCTCTCTGTTATTCTTTAGGGTTTAAAAATTCATTTTCTAAGTGCTCCTAATTAATTAATTTCTTCGTAATTTTTCTTGTCAAAATGTTTTTTTATAAATAAATTTAATTTAAAAGTCTTTTCATAGAAACTTTTTTTTCAATTCTACTTTTAAATTATTAAGAATACTTTTATAAAAAAGAAAGATTTAAATATAAGAATTAAATTCTATAACTGTTTTATTTATTTTATATAAATTATTTAATTTTCATTTTTGTTTTTAATAGCAAGATAAATTTGAAAAATAAAATAAAACAATTGATAAACAGACGTTTTAAATTTATTAAACTATTTTCATTGTATTTTAAGTATTTATCATTATTTAAAACTATACATTTGTTTTTATTATTGAAGACTGATTAGTTTTAAGATTTTAATTTTCAATTAATTAATTATTTCAATTAATTAACTACTTTTAATTAATTATTGCTCTAACCTCAATTTTATAATAATGAATACATGATTCGAAATAGATGAATATGAAGACTTTTAACAATAAGAAATATTTCTGGATTGACATTTTTACTGTCAATTGATCACAATCAGTTAAGATCCGTTTTAATTTTCGTTTTAGAGTGGCAAATATTCTTCAGTGATGGTTTTATACAGGCCAAATCGATTTCAGGTGGATTAAGATGTAAAACGTTTTAAATACCAGTCACATATCACTAATACTCTTCAGTATTGTAATAAAATTTCGTATTGAATCTATTCTAACTTCCATAAAATCTTCACTAAAAATGGAGAAACGGAAGAAGAAATACAAAACAGGATTGCTACTCCAACAAACATAAACATTAGAAAAGTTTTTAAATTGAAATAAATCTACCTCAAGAGCGAAATAAATATAAATAAAACTATTGTCTGGGTAACATTCTTTATGAATGCGATAGTTAGACACTAAATTAGAAGAACATCGCTAAACTTAAAGCGTATGAAATGAAGTGATACAGAAGAATTTTAAAGATCACGTGAAATAAAAGAGACCAAATGACTTTGTCAAAAAGAGAGAGACGAAATAATGGCTGAAAGAGCCAACTCAATAAAAGAAACTACTTAAAAAGCAAGCTAAATTTCTACGCAGATCACACAAGAACTAACAAAAGCCATGATTAACGGAAAAGTGGTAGAAGAAAGATTTAGACTTCAGGGATAATTGGAAGACTTCTTAAAGGCATGTAGTGAATGGAACTGGGAAATTCTGAGAAGAACAGCTGTAATTAGAGAGCCGTAGCAAAGTCTTGTCTATAATTTAGTGCACCCACGGCGAAAGTACATAAAAATAAATAGAAGAAAATCTACAGGATAAAACAGTGGTGTTGAAAATCAGTCGCAGTTATGGGGGTCTCTTTGTCATAAATAAATTACTGATAATCTAAGCTCACTGGGGTTGACATTGAAGTTTGAATGGAACTCAAACAACCATATCAGGACTGTCAAACGATTTGGTGTCAACGGACATTGATATTTTATATTAGAATCATAAAGACTGAAAGAACACACAATATCTTGAACGGAATTGATTCTTTGAAAATTGTACTTCAATTCATTATTGACATTATTATAACGTTCGATGATTAAATTAATGATCGAATAAAAATTAATATCACTTAAATTTATTACCAGACGTTAATTAATTACGTTTTTTTAAGATTTGAATATTTTCCTGTTTTATATTGCTTATAAAAAGCGTTTTCGCGTTATATTCGATTAAATATATAATACTGTGAGAAGTATTCGTAACGTTAAATTATTCAAACAAAATTTTCAACTATTTCCTAAATTTTTAATCAATCCGCCGATCTCTATTTTCAAATAATTTTAAATTTATTTTAAATCAAATAGAAATAATATTTAATTTTAATTTTCAAATTTTTATAAAATATTTAAGAATACACTTAATTTACTTATATTTAATAATCAATATTTTTATGTTTAAGTATTTAAGTTTTTAATCATATCCTTAATTGATTTCAAAATTTGAAAAAAAAATTTTTACAGATTTTAATAAAATATTTTTAATAAAATTCAAATAAAATTATTATTTTTAAAAATACTGCTTTATCTGTTATCTGTTTAATATTTTAAATCAAATAAATTTATAAAGAATATTTTTAAATTCAAAGTTAAAAAATTTAATTTTCATACTATCTCATTTTTAAAATTTTCAATTTGATTTCAGTTCAAAGTAATTTTTAAAACCATTAAATTTTCATCAGCGAACTGAATTCAATACCTGTTCATAACTACAAAACGATTAAATTCTTTTATTGTTAACAAATTCATAAACAACTTGTTTAATAAAATATTAATCGACAATTTACTTTTGTATTGAAATACAAAAAAGTCCGAAACCCCTCATAAATTTTAATTTTCTAACAAAGCAAATATTATTTAATTCAAAATTCTTTCACGAAAAAATTTACCAAATCATTTTTACGCAAAATTTCTTTACAATCAACAATTCACAAAAAACGATTTCGACTTAATTCTTAAAACAAAATTTCATTCTTAAAAATTATTCAAATCACGTACAAAAATGTTCCGAATTTCCACAATAATCAAAATTCTAAAAATTTCGTTCTCATAATCAAACAATTTATTTTATATAAACAACTCAAGGTCATTTTAATTTTATTTAATAATTTTTTGCAAAAGTAATTTTTTAAATCATGATTTTTTAAATTTTTTTCATTTTACTGTTAAAATATTTTTCATGAAACATAAAATCCTAAGTTTCTTTTTTATTTAATTAATATTTAAATAACTTTTTATTTTATAATTATTTTTTATATAATACAATTAATAAGTTTTCTAAAATCATACAAAAAATCAATCAAGAAACGATCACTGATGATTTGAATAACCCTTAAAGTTAAAATATATAGAAAAAATCTCTGTAAGTCACAAAACAAAAAAATTCATTTAATCAACAAAAATAATCAGTATTTCATCTAAATATTAAACGTGCTCATTAAACTTCTCATTAAACTTTCATAAAAATCGGTTTATATATTCAAACATGGTCTAAGGAATACGTTGATCATCCCAGCTTCTTGAAATGCTCATTTCTGAACAATGCTCATTTCTTGCAAGCTAGCATATTCATACTTTTCTGTTTTTAATAAGCTTCACAAGCGATCCATATCCGCTTGTATTTGAAGGGCTTTTGCTTAAGCCTTTTAGGCTCTTGACTTGTAGCTCATTGGATCAAACAAGCAGTTTTTCTCAAACTGTTTTACCCTTAGCTCATGTCGAAAATCAAAGAAATCATTTTGCTTTCTTTACTTTGAATTAGAAAATGTTAATAATTTTATTAACACTAGTACAGACAAAACAAAATAAATTCAACAATAATACTAAAAGAATCATCAAATTGGGGATACGTATTAGCTATCAGTAAATTTTAAAATTGCATGATATCAAATAATCTTTTCTTAAAAATTATAAAATATTTTATTATTTATTGAAAAATCGTCATTACAAAACAAATTTCGCCATATGCCAATATTTTGATCGTGCTGCTTTAGCTATTTCACTTTTCTATATAAAAATGTACACAACATTAAAAGAATCTAAAATTCTATTTATTTAAAAAGAATAAGTTTTAAAAGTATTAAGTAATATCTTAATACAAAAATGTTTGAAATTTATCAACATTTCAATATTTATTAAGGATTTAGTTAAGCTTTGACCATCTGGCAATTCTTTAAAAAACTGAATTAAAGAAAACAAATAAAATAAATAAGTAAAATCAAAAATTATAAGAATTTTAATTATTTTTCTAGGTATATTCAAAACTGAACATTCAAAAACTTTAGGAAACTTATTGTTTTCCTAATCTTCGATGTTTAGATTGAAAAGAAGCACATTACATTCTTAAAAGGAGTATATAGAAATGTTATTTCAGATTCGTTCATAAAGGGGTTATAAAAATTATAATTAGATTAATTATTTATTATCGTTTCTTTGCATAGTTTATTTTTTTCCTTTTATTTTAATTTCTGTTTACTAATAGTTTCTGTTTTCAAATCAAATTCAATTTGTTCGAATAATTTACCGATCAATTATCGTTATTGATTTTTAAAACATTTTAGTAGAAGTTAAGAAATTTTATTAAAAGATTTGAAATAATGTAATGTGAGCACCAAAATCTTAAAATTACTTGCATCAACTGTACTATTCAAACAGTAATAACGAGAATAATTGTAAGTGAAGTAATCAGTGTCACCAATATCGGTCACGTAAATCATCGCGTCCCCCCTGCTCAAATGTGTCGCCCGCAGACTCCGACTGTTCGATAATTTCAATTTGATTTTATCGATAAAAGCGTTATTAATCGAATTAAACAAATTATTTCTCGGAACTCCGATAAAATCGGTCAAAATAACCGCTTCGTTAAATTGTGGAATGATATTCGTGAAAATATTCTCCTGAAGCGACTTGATGTTGTCCAACTAACCTAGGAAGCCTGACTAGTCTAGGCCGCCCTACTGGTCTGGCTGCTTTGACTAGGTTAGTTTGATCATAATTTATCTCTTAAGTTACTTGGTTAGGTTCATTAAATGATTTAAACTTCAATTTCATTTCAGTAGGAGTAACTTCATTTGTCAAACGGATTTTGAAATAATGACAAAATGTCTGGATGTCGTGATATCTCTTAACGTTTATTATATTTATTTTATTTGATGCATTAAAACAAAACACACTAATATAATAATAATACTTATTACTTTTAAAATAGCAAAACTAACACTTGTTATTAATTTTTTTTAATGAGTCACTTTTAATAAATAGAAACAAGGCTGAAATTTGAATTAAAATGAATACTGGCGATCATTTTTAGCAAAATGCTGCGTATTATCAATTACAAAGGATTTACTGAAGAATGTCTGAAAGACTTCCATTTTTGCACTAAACCGTGTCAATGTATTTTACACTTTCCAGATTATACCATCATATTCTTCCGCAATGGAAAATGTCGAATAATGGGATGCAAACAACCTATTGATCCATCTACTTTACCTTACAATATCACCAATGTTACAATACAATCCATTACAGTGACATGAGATTATGGGGAGTCTATTAATATCAATGCTTTAAAAAAGACTACTCCGAATCATTATGAGCCTGAAATGCTTCCTTCATTGAGATTAACTTGTTTCAATCAAATATGTGTAAATGTTTTTGTTCTGGGAAAATTGTAATCACCGGTTTGAGAGATTTAAACTATAATGATTTTGTAACACGTGTTTTTGACTATATTTTGTTTGCAACTATTTAAGTTATATCTTCATTCAAAACCTTGTATATATACTATGTGCATATTTTTTTGGATCTGTACATGTTATGTAAATAAATGTTTGTTGAAAATATTCGTCTGATATATGTCTTTATTCATAAACTTGTAAACAACAACTTTTATTATATATAATATTGATATATACTATAAAATGTTAACTGTGCAATTCTTTGACATGATGGACGCAAATCGTTGACATGATGGATGCATGACGAAAGTTACTTGGACATGGTCACATTTTAAATAGCTGATACAATAATGATTGATACCATAGTATATTATAATAATACAATATATATCTATAATATATTATTTGCACACATTTATTCGAAAAAAGCACTTGGTATCGATTTTTTCAAAAATGTTGATATGGAATCTGTCTATTCCTATAAGGGTTACTATACATGTGTTCAGACAGAATTTTGATATTTTGCTTGCTTCGCCTTCTGCCTAGGCTATACCCTATGGGCATTCGACACCACTTTACACTTTAATACACCAAATCTCAATAAAGCACTATGTATTGATTTTTCGAGAATCTAAGATCATATTCCGGCTATTTACCTATGAGTTCCTATCAATGTGTTCAGACAGAGTTTTGATATTTTGCTTCCTTGAACCTCTACACCCTATAGACATTCGACACCACTTTACACTATATTATATAAAAAACATGAATATATTACACTTTGTACAATTGTGAACTTTTTGATTTTGCACACTTGTACTAAGCCTGGGCAGCGCATGTGCAGACGAGTGCAGTATTGATTTTTGCACCTTTTTGTGTAATTTTTGTGGTTTTTACATGTTTTCGATGATTTTTAAGGTGTTTTTCATGGTTTTTATGGTAACGGTGATGGTTTCTAAGGTGTTTTCGATTGTTTTTATATATAAAATTAAAAGGCTATGTATCATGGTTATTAAACCAAGGTACTTTTGATGGTTGATACCTAGGCTCAGGTACTTAGATGATAATGTAGATGTTATGTATTATGTCGCTGAATGTTTTAAGTACTATAGGAGTTTTATACATAAAGCTTTTACATATAATATAAAAGCTTATTTATCTTAGTTACGGTAACCAAGGTACGTGTGATTGTTGATGAGGTGCATTCGGCGATTCATGAGGTATTGTTTGATGTTAAATAACATACATATATCATATGGGTTTTATATATATACGAAAAAATCGATTTTTAAGCACTTTTTTGAGAATTTCAGAAATATTCGAAAAAATCGATTTTCCAACACTTTTTTGAAAATGTTGATATGGAATCTGAATGTACGTACACAGGTTCCTATTCAAGTGTATCAGCACTTTTTTTTTGAAATTCTGCTTTCTTGTACCTCTAAAATAGTTGTGAATTTTATGTAAATTTGCACATTATGTTAATTATAGGAAAAGTAATCAATATATGAAAATTCTAATTGCACATTCAAATAGAAAATCAAAATGTGCATCCAACACATGATATCGATTTTGGCACTAGCACTTTTAAAAAATTATATGTATTGATTTTCGCACTTTTGCACATGTGCAGCTTGAAAAGTACTATGCTAGCACATTAGAAATGTGCGGCACAATGTACACTATTAATAAGCATTTTTAAAGTATCGATTAGCACATTGGTGCACTGTGAAGCGATTGATTAGCATTTTTTTCATTGCTTGCTATGGAAAGGGTCACAGTTGCTATGGATACGGTAACCGTTACCATGATTACAACCGCCTTGAATCACTGTATCCTTTGCTCATGAAAAATGTCGTTTGGTGACGGTTGCTATGGAAACCGCAACCGTTGCTAAGGAACCGGGAACCAATGAGAAACGTTTCTAGGGTATCAGGGACCAACCGCGACTGTTGCTGACTAGGCTAGGGTACCAAGGATCAATCAGAAGCATTTCCAAGTGAGCCGGAACCGTTGCCATGGCAACGGGTAACCTCCCCTGCTATAAAAAGACGAAATATTATTTAATTGTATTAGATTGTATACCAGACATGAATCGTAAGGAACAGTTACCAGTTTTAGTTTGTTATATAAATATTATTCTGTAGAAATAAAAGAATCTTATTAAATTTAAAGACGTTCTAGACAAAACAGGTATCAGAATTTTTGAAAAAATTAGAGAAATTTTGAGTGACTTGAGATAGAATTTGCTGGACTGTGGTGGGCAAAGGTATGACAACAGCACGAACAAGAAATGGATACATCAAGGAGTGCAAAAAATATATTGCGCGAAAACCCTTAAGCTTTTTATGTGCCCTGCGGTAGTCACAACTAAAATTTGTTACTAGAAGGCATATTAAGATGTTAAGCTGAAGCTAGAAATTGTTTTGCATTTTACAAAATATTTATACGAGGTTCGCAACATCGATTTCTTGCTAGGGTGTTTTAAAATAATAAATCAATAAATTAAATGTCAAGTCACTGTCAGAAAATTGGTGGTAATGTCGTTTTAACAGGGTTAGAGCCGTTCGTTTTCAACTTTTCCAATTTCAAAATGCTCCGTAAGAAGTTGCTACAAACTTGTCCCACTGTACATTGAAAAAGGAAATTGTGTTGATTGTACAAAGAATCTATGCATTCAAATTTTTTGTAAGTCTTATCATGTGGTACGAAATATTATTTTAAGTAAAAATTGTTAGTAAAGTTTTGCAAAATCCAAAAATGCATATTCATGTGGTTACCAAGCATTTAAAAGAATTGATTGATTTTTTTAAAAAAAAAATTAGAAATGAATGGTTTTCAAACGTCATTGCTAGTGCAAAAAATATTGTACAAGAAATATCACTTCATTTTAAATGTAAATAATGAGGTAAAAAAGAAAATTCTTTGATTACGAAGGGAGGATGAGATAACAGTGTTAAGTGATGAAGAAAGTTTCAGAGTCAATTATTTCTTAGGAATAATTTACACTGCAACGTCATCCTTTCAACATAGATTTGAATTGTCAAGCAAACATGAAAATATGTTTAGTTTTTTATATAATAGTGAATTTGTAAATCTGGACGAGAAAGAACAATTCAAATGTTGCCAAGATTGACATGCGTATTTAGAAAAGGGTGTTGACAGATTAGACATGCTTGAAGAGATAAAGATATTCAAGTCTGTTATTCCTTCATTTATGGCTCAAATTAATAAAAACTTAACTTCGTTCAAGTATCAGCCAGGAACGCTTTGAATCACTGGCACTTTTATCAATTGAAAACGAGGTTGCAAATCGTGTTGATTACAACAAAGTGATTAAAGAATTAGCCTAAAAGAAAGCAAGTAAAAACCTTTAAAAATAAGTTGTTGTATAAAATAAATTTTTGTAATTACTCTGTTGGAAATTAATAAATTCTACTTGTTTGTTTATTTTTCGTGTACAGGTATCCCTCCTATAACACGGTCGATAGGTTCCAAAAATATGACGTGTTATGTGAAACCGTGCTATAGGAGACCAGATGCTGGTACAAAATGTGGGGTTAAGTTCCAAAAGAAACATTTAAATGCCACGGAATGAACATTAATTCTATTAAAGATAAAAAATAAATAAAAATTCAATTAATTATTCAAAAAAACAAATATAAACCCACGTAAATGCATAAAAAACAAACAAAAATAGGCTGAAATATCCGTGAAAAAATTCCATGAATTTTTATTTTTATTGTTTTTCATTGTCGCTGCTCACTTCCATTAAATGCGAATGTTTTTTCAGCCGAATACTATCATCTGTACCTTCTGAACTTACATTGCTATTTTTTTCGCCCGTTGATACCTTAAAAAATCCGCAATTTTGCCTTGTTTCCTTGTCCGTTCAAGGTTGTTGTAAATTTCTTGATACGGCGATAGACAATTTTGTAGTTCTCTTTTGAATTTTCGGCTTCTTTCAGCGCAAGGGTCTGCATCCAAGGACAACAATTCCAATTTTTTGGCCAAGTCTAATCATTCCTGTAATTTTTTTAGTATCAAAATATTAACTTCATTATATTCATCAGAGCTAGAATCGATTTCATTTATTTGGGGTTCGGATACCATTTCCACCAAATCTGCTTCTCCAATTTCTTGTTCTACTAATAAGTCTTGTATGTCTTCGATGTATGTGCATTTTAAATTGTATTTTATGACAATAATATAATTTTCTTAAACAAATAGTGTTGTAGAAGTCCGTTTTATAATAGGTTTTCAGAAAAAAAAATCGTGTTAGAGTGAAATCGTGTTGTAGGATACCGTGTTGTAGGAGGGATACCTGTATATGTTTTTTAGGGCCTCGCACTTTTGTCTTGAACTCAGCCCCGCAAAACCTTGTGCCAGCTCTGATTAAACCACTATAATACATATCAAATTACAATACTTTCAGGCAAAGCAAAAGAGTAAATTAAACAATAATATGATAAATTTAATAAAATTAAGTTCAGGAATACCGAAAAAATCAGAATTTTAATCACAAATGAAGATTTAAATAAACAAAAAATGCCAAATGTTACAAATATGATAGTATAACAGACCAATAATTGACATCGTATCGGAATAATTATTTTTGTAGTCAATAAAATGTACTGTTCAAAATTCATAAAATTGCTAAATTAATTCGATTGATTTTCTTCTGTAAAATGATTTCTGATGTTTTTCTTCAAATATTCGATATTTTCTTGTTCCACCCGATATTTAAGTAGACTGGAATAAGTGTTAGAGTTGCCAATTTATTTTTGAAGCTCAAAGATTTAGTGTTCACGCTAGGCCCATTAAAAATATTTAGATTGGTTTTCATTTTTTATTATTATTTCGTAGCAACCAAAATAAAATTATCAACATTTCTCGATAAAATTTGAAATTCAAATAAATTTTAACTTATAATTCAAAATATAATCGCTCAAATTTGAAAAAAATTTACAATTAGTAAATTACATATTCGATAAATGTTATTTATTTTTATCAATGGAATTTGAAAAAATTTTAAAAATGGAAAATTCGGCAAAATTCCACAATCATAAAAATGAGACATAATATCTGATACAAAGTTTGCTTTTGATTTGTTGACTAATCAGATCGAGCCACTTCATTTACTAGCCACGCAATTCTCCTGGGAACACACACGATCGCTAAATTGACTCGATTTGATGAGTCTTCGTTATATTCTTTATTTGTTTAAAAAAACGAAGAAAATTTAAATGACAAAATTTTTAATTTGAAGAATTATTTTTAATTTAATTTAATTCTATTTTTATTATTAATTATTTAAATATTCAATGTTTTTTTAATTAATTTTGCTTATAATTATTTATAAATATAAGTTATATATATATATATATATATATATATA
>MQRK01193072.1:21495-40800 GCA_001938485.1 Girardia tigrina | reverse complement strand
AATATATATATATATATATATATATATATATATATATATATATATAATTTATTATATAAAAATATCTATGTATATATCTTAGTGACTGGGTTACAACAGTTATTTCTACACTTCTTACCGGAATCAATTTTGAAACTCCTTCTCAAGATTGGAATATTATTGTATGTAAAATCTAAGTGATCGCTTCAATTGTACAAATATTTAGCTTCTGATGTATCCTACCGAAATTGTTTCTTTATTTTTGTTTCTTTATCGGCGCCTTTTTAGAAGAAAGGATCTTTTTCTAAGGGACCTTCTTAAATCTTTGATCTTCTCATAATCTTTATTCTTCATTTATTCTTCATTTAAACAAAAATCATTTTTGTATACCACAACAATTATATTAAAAATTATTGAACAACAAACAAAATTAGTTTAAATAAATTACATATACATACGGACATTCAGTTTTTTGCGTGTTGTTTGCATAAAAACACCATTAGAAGGTCTTATAAAATTATATACTAAAGTTTATATATTCCATAATCATCAATATCGTCAACTAATAACGGCCCATCCATGCTGGTCGATTCTTGCAAATGAACCCGACTGAGAACAACAATATTGACAACAATACAAATTTTGGTCAAACTTTTTTGTTTAAATAGAAACTCCAAACTGTTGTCAGTTAAAAATTCAATTAAATACTCTTCAGCTAAGGAAGACTGAATATTTGTTTCGAATTGCATGAATGGATTTGTATCCAAATATTTTAGAAATTTTTTATAAAAATTTTTTATTTTTATAGACATTTGAATTTACATATATTCGAATTTAATTTCCATCATCGCTCAAAACATTTTTATCCTGTCCACGACCACACTTGTGATCGCAACCCCTGTTTGAGAATCACCATTATGCACCATAAAGATAAATAATATAAATTGATGAATTTCTAAGTAATGTATATGTAATACATTCTTGAGACTTCTTTTATTCTGTCTCCTTGTCAAAGGAAAGTAATTCTTCAACTATATCTGATGATAAGAGACAATAGTACAAAATATAATTTTTATTTATTTATTTATCATAATATTAAATAAAATACGTTTATTATACTTTTTCTTTAAATATATTTGAGGTAATTTTAAACATGATTTACAATAAATAAATAATGTTATTTTTAAATTAAAAAATTATATAAAATTATTTTTTCAATTAATTATGAAATTTAATTAATTTAAAATTCGTTAAGATAAATAGAAAATTATAAATTAATTTATAATTCATTATTAAATCAAACGTTACTGTGAATTTAAAATTTTGTACTTGTACAAATGACTCTTTTGCATTCTTTTAAAGTTCTTCCTCACGGAAATATTAAATCTGAAAATCGAAATTTTAAAATAAATAAATGATTTGTTAACAATTTTGTTTTGAGAAAATCAGAAATTTAAAACTTTTGTTTCAGCTATATTTAATTTAAAAGGCTAAAAAAAACTCATGTTTATTTTAGTCACTTTTATTTATTTAATAATTATTTATTATTTCTTAAATTACTGTTTTAAACAAATGCTATATTTTCGGGAATTCTAATAATATAATATTTTTTCAACTAATTAATTAAAATTTTTTAAAAAATAAATAGTTTCCTTAAATAATAAAAATCTTAAATTTTGTGAAATTTACAATTATTACTTCTTTCTCTAAAATAAATATCGTTGAAATCTTATTTTATGTGTTTTGCAAGAGGAGAGTGAATAGAGAAGCAACATAGCAAAGAAAGATAAGGTTTTTATGAGTCGAATTTAATGTACAAGTGACTTTAATTTATTACACCAATATGAGATCTGAATAATCTGACCCTCACAGTCCATTAAATATTTTTTTTTAAAATGAGAAGATATTCATGAATAACAATTGTTAATATTTAATCCGGTACTTTTCCAAATTTCTGATAATCACCTTCCATGTTCACTCATTTCAGTTATCATTATGTGCTTGTTCTATTCATGCATTTTGCATCCCACTAAACATATGAAAATTTGGAAACAATCATATTATATTTAAAATTTATTCATGGTCCTGAGTACGGGCACGAGCTGGTTTTACGGGTATCGGATATGATAGCACTTGCTGGGGCAGGGTACAGGCCACACCATGGTCTTATCCCTCACTATTCCTTGCAATTTGAATTACCTCTTCTGTTGAAGTGTCAAATCCTGTATATCCAATTTGAAGTTCCCTCTGACAAAATTCGATGGTAGTTAGTTCATATGCCAAACAGTATATTAACAATAGTCATTCAATAAATGATAAATTTGAATTTTGTTGCCAAGTATATTTCCGTAATACAATATCTTAGAACCTTGAACTGACATCTATCTTCATTATCAGACAAAATGACGTTCAATAAGTGTCTGTTGCGGCTAAAGCGACCATTTGATAAAACATTATGCTGTTTACATAGATACTTTATCTACTAGTATTAGGTATATAACTTAGTTTTTTGGATTTTCTAAGAGATGGTGTAAAATTTGTAATAAGCATTATTTTACAGTCTTACGTACATATTTTTAAAGTGCTAAAATCGAGGCATTAAAATTAAGCAGGTCATTGACCTTAAATGCGTCCTAAACATATTTTTAATCACGTTTTAGCATGACAACTTTCATACCAACAAAACAGCATTTGCGGGAAGCACTACTGTTTTGCTTTAATCAAAAAAAAAGCTGCAGACAGTTTTCGGCTTCTTGAAGAAACTTATGGTCAACATGCACCAACTCAACAGACTTGCGAGAAATGGTATAAATGTTTCAAAAGTGGAGATTTCGACGTAAGTGACAAAGAGCGTTCCGGTCAACCAAAAAGATTCGAAGATGAAGATTTGGAATCATTTCTGAAAGCAGATTCTACTCAAACAGAGAAAGAGCTTGCAAAACAGTTAAATATTACTCAAGCAGCCATAAGTAAACGGCTACATGCTATGAAAATGATTCAAAAAGAAGGAAAATGGATACCACATGAACTGAATCAAGCAAACATTGAAAGTCGATTACCGATATTCAATTCATTGCTTACAAGACAACAAAGATGGTCGTTTTTGCATAATATTGTGACTGGAGATGAAAAATGGATTTATTATGTTAACTCTAAACGCAAGAAATTGTGGGTTTATCCCGGCAAACCGTCCATGTCAACAGCAAAAAGAAACATTCATGGAAGCAAGGTTATGTTGTGTATTTGGTGGGATCAGAAAGGTGTACTGTACTATGAGCTGCTGAATTCGAATGAAACTGTTAATGCAGATCGTTACCAACAACAGTTAATGAAATTGAACGATGCATTGAAGGAAAAACGTCCTATTCCAGCCAACAAACAGCGCACAGTGATTTTGCTCCATGACAATGCTCGGTCACATTTCGCAAAACAAGTAAAAAACACGTTGGAAGCACTTAAATGGGAAATTCTACCGCATGTTGCCTATTCACTAGATTGTGCCCCATCAGATTATCATCTGTTCCGATCAATGCAAAGCGCTCTTCGGGACCAGCACTTCAGAAACCAGNAACATATAAAAAAATGGCTGGAACAATGGATCGCATCAAAAGACCAAAACTTTTTTTCGATGGAATTCATAATTTACCTGAAAGATGGTCGAAAGTCATAATTAACGATGGAAAATATTTTGATTAGAATAAAACTTATTATGCCATATAAATAAACTTGTCTGTTCTACAAAAAAATCCAAAAAACTAAGTTATACACCTAATACTTTATTCAGCTACAAATGACGCATAATTACAAATGAATAATCTATAATCAAAGCCTACTAGGCGAAAACCTGCTTTCTATTTACTTTTAGATGATAGCAAATTTCAAAGCCTACTACTGAGGAAAACATGAGAGGGACACTTTAATTACTTTTTGGGGCCAACCTAAAGGCGGTAGATGAGCAGTGATAGTGAAAAAGTGTATTGTCACCTAGAATACATCAGTCCTGAAAGTTTCATGTCGCTAGGTGAACGGGAAGTGGGTTAATTTTCAATCGCAAGATTTGATGCATCCAGACAGACGAACAAATGAAACGTAATAAAAGCTTGTAATTATTTATTCTACAGGGAAAAAAGTTTAAAAAACCAGTTTTCTTATTTTTATACTGCTAAGAATAATTATTATTGTTTACAAAAAAATCAAAAAAAACATTTACTGACAATAGACCTCCATAAACATAATTAACAATAATTAATTAAATATGATTTCTTTATTTGCAAAATAACAATTTTTCTTTAGTTGTCAGGCAAAAAGTGAACCATTGAAAAATTTCCCGTTGAACAGTGATCCTATCACGATGGTAGTTTTGTTTCCACCAACAACTATCAATATTAAATCTCTCTCGGGGCCCGAAGTAGAAAATGGTAATATTCTAACTCTAGAATGCAGTGTAGGAGAGTCCAATCCACCTGCCGTTGTGAGATGGAAAATCAATCGATGTAATCAGATGATGACTTTACTCGGACGCAGGCCACATCAAACAAACTGTGTTGAAGAAACTTTATCAGGTATTACAATGAAATTTTATTATTATTATTTGTCGGCAAAAAAATCTTTTCAAAAGAAAAATTATTTGAAATTTTTGTTTAAGGTAGTACAAACAAAATAATAACCGGAAAATTTGGTGCATCTTTGGTAAAATCGAAAATTGAGTTACGTATTAATTGGAGAGATCATTTGGATTACGTGGACTGTGAAGCTTATAATCCGGAATATGGAGAAGACCATCAGATGTTAAGAAAACGTACGCAAATCAATGTGACTTTTATTCCTCAGTTTGATGGAATTATCAATAAACACTTTTATATTGAAGAAGGTAAAAGGTTTTATAATCTGAAGACAAATGCTATTTTAATTCTTAGGCCAAACTCAAAGTCTTAATCTAGAACCAATAGCCAATCCAGCAGTACATCAGTACAGTTGGTTTAAGGACTCTGTACCTTTGGACAGTTCACAAAAGTCCAAATCCATATCAGTAGATAAAGCAAAATTAACAGTCACAAAAGCAAATCCAACAGATATTGGAAATTATACATTATTAGTTGCAAATGCAAAAGGAGAATCCCGAATAACTATTTATTTGAATGTTACATGTATATTTTGTTATAACTTTCTGTTTTAGTTTACCTTTCTTTTCATTAAGATCAAGCAAGAATTCATGGTGATAAATTTGAAATTGTCGAGGTCAATAATCGTCAAAATGCCGATTTAGAATGCTCAGCAAAGGCCAATCCAGCCAACCCACATTTATCATACAAATGGATAAAATTAATTCCTCCGAAAGGTTATAATGATATATCCCCATCGGATTTAATTCCCTCATTTTCAATCGGATGTAATCAAGTAAGACTTTTTACTTAGTTTGAAAAAATCTTTAGAAAATATTATCGCTCAAAAATTAAATACTCTTTCAAGAATAAATTAAATTTAATACATCGCGATAGTGAAAATAATGATGTAAGACATTTTTCATTAAAACATTTATAAAATTATTAGCAACAATGAATGAAATTACTTTAGTTAATTTAATTGAATATTCTGTATAAAATAAAAAAATCCTCTCTCCATAGAGGTAGAAAACGCATATTTAAAGTGTGGCTCCAAGATTTTCTTCAGCGACCTTCGTTCTTGGTGACCAAAATTCGCCAGTTATAATTACTGGAATTTCTTTTTGGTACCTTCTATACACTCGTTTCTATTTGCTTGGTTATCCTTACCGTAATAAACATTCGGATCATATGGATCGTAAGCCTTAGGATTGTATTCTTTCAGTCATTCATTTAATGGATGAGAATCGATAAACAAAATCCAACGATAGACTTTCAATTTTGAAAATCACAAGTCGTCACATGACATGCAATTTAAAACACACATTAATTTGGCACACATTAAACATTAATTTTTTGTGTTGGTATCCCATTTTTATTTTATTTTTATCCTAAATCAGATGGAAACAAAACGCGATTTGCATCTACTCTTTTTGTATGAGTTTAAATTAAATCGTACAGCAGTTCAAGCTTAAAGAAATATTAATCAGGCTTTCGGAGATGGATCAACCAATGAAAGAAAATGCTCGATATTGGTTCAAAAATTTTTTTTCTGGGAATTTGAGTAAGATAATGAGCCTTGAGGTAGACCACCGATCCATATTGATTATGAGGAATTAAGGACAACTGTGGAATCCGATCCACACACAACTATTCGAAAACTTGGGTCCAAACTAGGAATTAGTCATTCAGCTGTGTTAAAACATTTGTGTGCAATAAATAAAGTAAAAAAATTGATTCATATGTGCCACACGAATTGACGGAACTGCAGATGATCGACCGCAAAAGCAAGCGCGAATTTCTGTTACTTCGCAATACTCGATTGCCATTTTTACACCAAATCATCACTTGTGATGAAAAATGGATTTTGTATGACAATCGAAAACGATCACCCCCAGGACACACACCGAAACCGAAATATCATCAAAAAAATATGGTCACCATATGGTGGAATGCCCAATGAGTGATCCATTATTCCTTTCTACAACCAGGAGAAACTATAACAGCGATGTCTTATTGTCGTGAAATTGATGTCATGCATGAGAAACTTAAAAAAACAACCAGCATTACTCAATCGGCATGACCCATTTTATTGCACGAAAACACAAGAGCCCATAAAGCTTCGATTACTGTTGACAAATTTTAATTCTCTACAATATAAAATTTTACTACATCCTCCATATTCACCTGATATTTCACCGACCGATTACTACCTTTTTCGTAATTATGAATTATTTTTTAAGAGAAAAAAAATACAATAACCAAAATGATATTGCAAAAGACTTTGAATTGTTTATTAACTCAAAAAAATAAGGATTTTTTTTCAAAAAGGCATATATGATTTACCCAATCGTTGGCAAAAAGTCGTAGATGTCAATGTGAATTATTTCAATTGAATAAAATAAATAATGTGAAAATTAGCGCTTTTCGTTTTTTATTTTCATTCAACATCCGTTTCATAGTTTCCAACCTAATAAATATGTACAAATTAAAATTTTTATATAATTAAATATGTAACGTTTGAAAAAATAAAATTACTAAAATTAAGAAGATCAATTAAATTGCTAATAATAAAAATTTTTTGAGAGTTGTTAATATAATATAAAAACTAAAATGTATAATTTTTATGTGGAACGATTTAAAAAAAATAATAAAATTTAATGAAAGGATTAAATATTTTAAAATGTTATCGTAATTTAAAATTGATTTATGAAAAAATCAAATATGAATATTTATAAGTATTTTATTTATATCGGTTTAAGATATATAAAACAAATTGTTTCTCAAAAAAATAATAAGTTTGTTTAAATACTATATTTAAACATTTTTTTGTGTGGTATAATAAAAGTTTTGATGTCAGAAATATCTCATAGTAATAATTCTGACGATGTCCCTAGAACCTCTAATACTTATTAAATAAGTATACAATTATAAATGACCTTGTGTAGGAGTGTGTATGTGCGAGAGGGAGAGAGATTGGATGGAATAGCAGTGTGTGTATTTTATAAAGAACCAATGCTTTACCTATGAATAACCAAATTTTTAGGTGTACATCTACAAAAGTTGGGTGTACATTTTACACCAAAAATGGCCTTAAAAAACCCTGTATATATATTAAATTTCGGTGAATTAGGAACATTTCAAATATATAAGATGTTTAAATTTTACCTTCAATATTTTAAATATATAAAGTATATTTTTATTAAAGATAAACAATGAATATTTTACACAAAAACAATTAATATAAAAAATTTTGTATAATCGTTGATTATTTTCTTTATTTGGTGCAATTTTCAAAGCGCATCTAATTGCAAAATTGCTCAACAAAGGAAACTGGGACAAATCAATAAAGCTTTTATACATGTAAAAGTAATATTAATATCAAGCGATCTGAAAATAAATATTCAATCGACACTTTCAACAAACCCCTTTAAATAATCCAGGAATGCTTTCATACACTTTTAAATCTCCTATTTATTTATTTTTCAAAAACGAAAAAATAATTTAAATAATATTAATTTATTACGCAAAATTTTATTTTTTATATAAAAGGCAGTCTCATTTTTGAAGTAATTATAATTAAGAAGTCGTGCATCATTTTTTAAAGTTTTAATTGAGTTATTGTTAAATAATAATCAGTATCAGAAGATTAAAAAAATTCTTTTATTCTTTTTTATATGTAAATGAAATATAATTTAAAAATAACTGAAAATATATCCACAGGTAAATGAATTTCGCTCACCAGTCGTAGCGCTCATCAACTGGGAAATCTCCATCTGAATTATTAGTATCCTTATTATACCTTTCCTTCCCATTTGACATGCGGTGCATAATTGAGACTTATCTCTTTCTTTACTAATCCATCTCCGGTTCAATATGATTATTTTGTGTTTATTTTCTAATTTATAAAAATTTTTCTATATCAGAAAAAAATATAATACTGTATTTATTCATAACAAAACTCATCGATTAAAAAAACATTTATTTAAAAATAATATATTTCGACGTATCAACTGTCATCTTCAGGTTATTATTGTGTAATCGATTACATTAAATCACGCAAATCAAAAATTCGCTATCAACTGGTTGAGACTGCCATTCGAACATTGATTCTAGGACAAGGCAATCTAATTAACAATACTTCGCACATCACATTCTCAGTGTAACTATAAAAATGTTTACATATAATCTTGAAATTATCAATATTAATAAATTAAAATTCATTTTTTCCCGATTTAACAGAGATGATGAACAGTCTCTCTAATGTATTTGACATGGCCATTACATTTATATTCATAAGCAAAATCAGAACAAAGTGTTAAATGTGTGATAAAATCACAAATATTTATTATTATTAAAATTTTCCAGTTGCCCAGTTTCTTATTGGTTGTTGGCAGTTATTTTTCCGCAACGGCACGGGTCGCCAGTCAGTGCTCACTGCATGTGAGCTCAATATTTCACTTCGTTCAAGCACATCTAACACAGATAGGAGTGTTCCGTGAAGCTCATGTATGAACTCACAATTCTTCTTCAAATTCATCCTCATCCAATACAGCCCCTTCCTGGAACAGAAGAGTATTTCTTAGATTGTGTTTAGGATCACGTAACTTGGACATGTCGTTTGCATCATGTCCATCACAGAAGGCCTTCCAGATTCTTGCAGACCATCGGATATTTGATCGGACATTGGCAGTTGCATTGGCCTTTTCTCTACCTGATAGGAATATGACATCCAGTTGCTGGCTATTGGCAGGGATCAATGTACCAAGAACACCAACTTATCCTTAATTGCATTGCGGAGCGGTTTTTACTTATCCAAGTTGTCCCTGTTCACATTATCCAAGTTCTCCTTCTCATCAAAAGGACACTTGACATCAATCAATACTATTCATCTACGATCAGGAAAGAACACTTGCAAATTAACTCTCATGGTTGAATAAACAAACCTGCAGGTGACATTAACATACAATTCAGCATTGTAATACTCTTGGATTTCAGTCTTTAAAATGTCAACCACTGTGTCATGACGAGCATTAAATAAGCCTTGAGAATACCGCAATGAGAAACAACATGAGCCAAAATCTCATTGTAGTCTTTACATCTACGACAAACAACAACTTTCTATAACCGACATCGAGAACTAAACATATTTTGAATTTGATGAGAGTGTGATACAATTTTCAAATTTGATTCATTATTAGTTGAATTAAACAAATACATTTTTAAAGTTTTAAAACCTTCAGAATATGGAACAATTAAGCAATATTTTAGCATATTATTAATATATAATGATACTTCAATTCCATTATTAGATTCATAAACAGTAACAAAACTCAGATTTTTAGAATTATATTTTAAAAATATTTTATCCACTGTTTACTGTATTAATTTTTTAAGAAAAGATTTAAAATAACCATTCTTATTTAAGAAGAAACTTAGTTTATTTATATTTTCTACAAATTTAGGAAAAGTTGAAGACAAAGATCACGAGCGATAAATTGAAAACTTTAATTATTTTATTTATTTATTTTTTTTATTTCTCCAGGCCGAATGGAAAGGTACCCCGGAAAAGAGTAATTTTAAATATTTCTCCAAGTGCAACGTCAAATCTCAGTTTGAAATGACTAGCTTGCTCATTGTATATGATGTAGACAGAAATGATGTGGGATTATATAAATGTGTAATTAACAATGGCGTTGGTAAAGACGTTGTAAAAACCATTGAGCTTATTAAAGATTGTAATTTATTTACATTTTAATGTATTTAAAATAGAAATTCTATTTCAGTTACGCCACAAATTATCGTTGTGCCAAAATTTTCTAAAGCCGCAGGCATTTTAGGCTCAAGTGTTTCATTACAATGTTTCATAAGAGCAGAACCTAAACCAACAATTTCATGGCTTTTTGGTCGTTATAACTCCTCCATCTCTGCCAATTCTAAATATAGGTTAAATCTCACCAGATATCGTCCTGGATTCTATGTTGCTCAGTTGATAATTTTAGATTTACAAAGATCAGATCACGGAAGTTATATATGTAAAGTTAGAAAAGTCTTTCTAAACTCAAATATTTTATTAAAAATGTAGGGAGAAAATTTAAAAGGTTCCGATTCTCGAAAGATAGAAGTTTCAGGAACTAGTGTACCAGATGTACCCTTAGAACTTCAAGTTATAAATAAAACTCAGAATACTATTGAACTTTCATGGATACAGGGATTTGATGGGGGATCTACTCAAACGTTTCAGGTACGTTTAAATACACGATTATATATTTAATATTGATAAATTTAAGGTGCGATGGAAAATTAACTCAGCCAGTAGTTTATATCGTTATGAAGATATAGCTTCAGATGATTCAAAAACAGCTTTAACTTATTTAATAACTGGTAAAATATTATAATACTTTTATTCTTATAATATTTAACTTTGGTATAGATTTAAAAAGTGATACCGTTTACTCCATAAGTATTAATTCTCGGAATCCTCAACATGGAGCCAGTGCTTTCAGTAAACCTTTGACAACATCCACCGCAAGTGGTAGGCAAAATATATTTATGTTTATACCATGTTTCTTATATTATATATAAACATATTTCCCTTGGTTCTTTGTATAATTATTCAAATATTTTTTCTAAAAAATACTTTATATAGTTGTGGGGTTTTTATTTATTAAATGAATTATTTATTTATGTTACATTTTTAATAGTGAAAGGCTCACAAAAACCATCTCAAAAAGGTAAAAATACCATAATTCAGTTTTGGCAAACACTATCTGCAGTGGTTATCATTGACAACATGATTATTACCAGACGACTGAATATATACTTTGTCTATTTATAACATATAAAAATATTAATTAATGATAATAACCATGTGTTTGTTATTTTACTTCACATTCACATTACATTTTAAAAAAAATGAGCTAAAGCAGCTACTAATTTGGGAATAAGATTTTAAAATTGGTAATTATATCAACAACAGTTTATTGTTATTTATCTCGAGCCAGAATCTATCAAATAGTTGAATGATTATGGTGCTGGCCTCCGCATTGAGGGCCAGCACCAGTTTCTCGTGCGGAAAGTATTGACCGGTTCAATGTTGACTGGCCCTCAATCGGATCCGACTGATACCGGGTCGTGCATCGTGATTTCCCGAAACTCGGAATCGTTCTCGTGACCGCCAGAACAGTTCCAGGCAGTATTCAATCGACCAAGCCCGCCAACTTTCAACCCAAAATTTCTACTGTGGAAGCTGCATGTGTGTGCCGTGCACTGTCGAAGTGTGTGAGGCGGTAGCGTTGGCAGACCGGTCGTTTAATGTCGGTGTTGTGGTAGATGTGCGCCAATTCGCCGATGCGCACCACCGAACTTGGAACCGTGGGTGGTTTCTAGGATCAACTCTCGCGACACTAAGCGGTTTGGTTTGGCGAGAAACGTGTGCCGATATNCCCGCCAATGGACAAATGCCGATATCATCAATCGTCGATTCGATAAATTGCAATTTGTAAAGAACGAAAACCAGGGAAAATGAATACACAACAAAGACGATCAACAAATACCAAAAGACATAATTATTATAGTAAATAGATTTTATTATTTCAAGTGTCCTCACACATATTATTAAAACAAAATGTTATTTTTGTTTAATATTTGTGCACCACAAGGATATATTTATTATACCTCGTTATTAAAATCATTACTAATTGAATTTTATTATCGAATAATAAAGAAATAATATTATTGTGATCCTACTTTTCAATGTTCTTAACTTTTTAATCTATTAATAATTATTACCGTTTTGTTTAATTATGATAAAGAAAATTAATTATTAAGTTATATGTGTTATCTAATTAAAAAATTATACATACATTTTGATTTAACGTTGTTCTATTTTTCAGATAAAAAACATTTATATTTTTATCATGTTCATATGATTTTACTGTTTGCTTTGTCAATTATTTATTATGGAAAAATAATAAATATATTTAATAATAATTATTGAAATGTTTTTTCTTAAGAGAATAGTTTGATGCTTTAATAAAAATGTTTAGAACGATTTGGTTAGAAATAATGACCAAAATGAAAATATATTATACATATTTATTAATAATAAAATTTACAGTTCTTCTGCTCAATGACAATTTCTATGAATCAAATAAAATAGTCTTAATAATTATGAGTTTTTTTTGTGGACGCATGAATGATGATTGTTGGATTCGGGATCAATGATCGAGTTCATGACACGAACATTTATTAATATAACAATTAACTATTTTTTAAACAAATTTATGAGGAACGATGTTTTCTTATTTTTTTCACAAACAGATACATAAATTGCTCAATATAAATATCAATATAAATTTTTATTATTCAAAATAAAAATTAATTTTCACGATTTCTTATTTTTTAAATTTTGCAATAAAACGTTAAATTTTATTCTTTTAAAAATGTTGTAAATATATTTTAAACTATTCTATTTTAAAATGTATAATATTTTGATATTAAAATAAAAGATTTTTTTATTTTGATTTTTTAAAAGATATTATAATATTTTAAAACTAAACACTTTTTAAAATTTATTTTGAATATTTTCTTTTATCTTTAATTTTATACATTTCATAAATCTATTCCTTTTTGTTTTGTATTCAATTCGTAAAACAATTAATTCTGTTTAAACATTTTCTACATCTTATCCTTTAGATTCTTCTCAAGAGTATTTAATTTACTATTTCAAAAATCTATTTTTTAAATAATATTCACTTATTTAATTTATAGCTTATGTAAAATGTTTTCAACATCATTTTTAACAATATTTTTAATGAAATATTTTAAATCGTACAATTATAAAATTTAAGGAATAATCATTTTAAAATGTTTTACATTTTTCTTTTTAAATTCCAATTATTTACGAGCTTACAAAATCCAAAACAATGATCATTGGAACAGGAAGTATAAAAGAAACCGCAGTAAATGGATAGATCTATGTACATTCCGGAAATCAAGTCAGCGTTAATCTCATTATCGTAAATGTAGAATTTATATTCTTGGCCGGAAGTTCTACATTTTGTTGCTGATTATTTGCGTCATTCTTTGCTTTATGGAATTAAAGTTACTTCAAGACATAGTATTGGTCATTAGCATACGTTTATAACTATTCTTTACCAACAAAGTCTTGAACAAAAGCTTTATTACTGAAAATGAAGAAATAGGAAGAACATATTTTTCAAATTTACGAAAAAATGTTCAAAATTGGGAAGTTAGGCAGTAGAAATGATAATTTTCGAATCTATTAGAATATTCCTATTTTCATATAGTTTATTAGAATCATTCAAACAACAAATTAACTTCGAGGTGGTCTAACTCCTTGTTAGAATTATGATCGGTAAACAGCATCTGATAGATTGACTGATATTATATATATTATTTATTTATATTAATATTTAAGATATTTATTCAATCAACCTTATTTACAATTTTATAATCAGCTCATGGAGAAATTGATCCAAATCAAGGGCAGTATCCTGTTATTCAGGGCAACAAACTTCAAGACAATACCATTTTATTCATTGTTGCAGCCAGTGTTTTTGGTTTCGTGATTTTAGTCGTCAATATTCTCGTCATTATTTTTGTTCTTCGAAAACGCCGCCAAAGGTCACGGACAGCTAAATTAGAAGCCCGGTACAATAATCCGAAATCATTGCATGCTGCAAGTAATGGACTAATACTTAGCCGGGATGATTCTTTGAAAGACTCAAATTTTAGTAAGTTTTTTTTAATTAATGAAAAAATATGAAAATAAATAATGCGAGTAAATTAACAGTTTCAGTTGTTTTATTTTGCCACATTTGATGGCTAAAAAACTATTCAATTTAAAAATTCCACTATAAATATGTATATGTACCAGGGTCTGAATTTGATGGTCAATCAACGCCTTTATTCTGAGCAAATCGTAAAAATTACTATAACTATGTTTTAGGAGCAAATAAATTTTATTTGTTTTATTAGCTTCTGGACTAGAAATTCGTAATATGCTTTCTAATTTTAGGATAAGATGTTGTCTGTCTTATAGAACAAGTTTGACTTGTAATAAATCAGACTGAATAATATCTGTAAAAAACTGATCTTAGAAGTAGAACTATTACGTACTAAAATCACCTTCTTTAAAATATTATAAATAAAAGTAAGTAACTATCGAAACAAAACTATATTATTTGACAAATATGTTAACGGAATGATTAGAAAACAACGACGTTAAGAAAATCACAGAAAAACGATAACGAGTTGAGGAAATGGATAAAATATAAATTAGTTACTTAGTATTAATGGAATGTTTCGGAGTCTTGTTATTGGATAGTTTTACAATAATAGATTGGATGATCAATGTTTGGTAAAGAGACGACAAAATGGATAATTTTTTATAATAGTTATTTGTTTGATGCTGGAACTTATAATTGGATCTGATATGAAGTTCGATTTGAGTTGTTCGGGAAGAACCAAAAGAAAACATATTTTTATGAGTTGAATTGCGATGAGTTATTGATGGAAACAAACGATGATGGATGACTCCGATGAATTGGAGAGACTATTTCGTTAGTTGATGAATGATGTCGGCAAATTTGATAAAAACTATCCTATCCTCATAAAATTCCAGAAAAGGGACCATCCATATATTATGTACGCACTGAAGGGGAGGGAGGTGTTTAAATTTAAAAGATTTTGCGTATGGCTGCGTATGATAATGGGGTGGGTAATTATTAAATATGTAAACATGCAATGTTTCTTAAAAACATCTTTTTATTTTTCTGCTCTGTGAACACACCATCATTCTATCAACAAAGATGGAATATAAAATCTAATAAAGAATAAGATGTTGGTGTTGTGAGGAATGTTTTGAATTGTCTGTTGATATTGTGCATGTTGTATGTTGATTCGGATTGTGCCTCTCCTACTCAGATGGATGATTGATATTTTCTATGATTCTTACTAATTAAAAATAATTTAATTTAATTGTAAAGTAAAAAGATTTAAAATAATTTTTGAATGTATTATTTATTTTTTAATGTAATTTAAAATGATGTTCAAGTCCATTAACCAGTTAACTGTGTTTACGAGTATACTCGTTATGAAAAAGTGGCAAATTTTTTTGGCATGACGAGTATACTAGTCATGCCTAAAAAGTAGTTGCCATTGGGTATTTAAATTATAATTTTATATTCGTTTATAATTTTAATTTATAATCTTATACGACTATACTCCTCATCGTTCGATTTTCGCTACACAAATTTGTGCGCACTTTGTAAATGGCGGGACACATTTAACTGGTTAATACTCAAGTCAAATCAAACGGAGATTTGGTCGACGAGATTTTAGTGAAAGTTTGTTTAGTACGTCTGTAACACTCGGAGTGAGGTGCCGATGGATAAACAGCAGTACCAACCATTCATCCGCATTTCTACTGTAGTGTTCCGAAGGTAGTTTTTGAGACGACGGAGAGATGAGAAGGATCGCTCACAGGACCAAGTAGACACTGGAAGAGTGGCTAATATTAGCAACAGTGTGTAAATATTCATAAGTATTTCTGCATAGTACAAAGATGCCTTCCGGCGCATTTTTAGGCAAATCTGTCTTCTGCAATCGGCATAACCTCCGATACCACATGTTGATTTCCAAAGTGTGGTTATCAGTTAAACCACTCATGTCGGCGGAATAAAATTCTGTGAGAACATGGAAGCCTTCTAGGTGGTCAGTAGAGGACGGTTGGATTGGGTCTGTGGGTAGCAAGCACTGGAAACCACACAGAATACATCTGTGAGTAATAAATCTCGCTTCCAAGTGCTGAATAAAACCATCCAAGAATGGAATGAACATAACATTCCGGTAATATGATTCTGGTGAGTTTGATGGCACGTTACAACGATGTCTCTGGTCGGATGTAATTCGGGGTACACGAATTTTAATTTCATGCGTTTCAGTGCATTTGGTGACATCAGCAAAAACCTCTGCAAATGTCTTATAAGCATTACCTCGCAAGGTTTTCATTTGGGCGCAGTGTCTTCGGCGAGATTCATTGCCTCAACAAGGTCGATGTTCTCCTTTTGCAAGGTCTTGCAGATAATGACTCTCAATCTGAATAGTTTATGGAGTGTGAAGAGGGAGACAATGAACTGAGGTTCCCTCAAGGCCTGCAGAAGTTTGTATGCAAGAGATGAGGTTTCCTTGTGGGATCACTCTGAAATGATTTATAGAGAATCTTTAACAGCCGGGAACAGCTCTACTAAAACGGATATGGAATCATGTTTTTTAACCCAAAAGGTGTTTGAACAATAGTTTTTTTTATTGAAAATGTTAATCCAATTATTTTTTGACAACGTCAAGGGGGGATTACAACCCCAAAACCTGCCCCCTTCCCTACGCCACTAGCCTGATTTGATGATTTGGTAAGGCCCTTCGAATTTTTCGTCAAAACCTGAAGTTAATTGTACAATTAATATATGCTTTCTTGGTTGATTGTGTATTTAACATGGTTATTTATTTATTCTTGTTTTGATCGCCTATTTTCGAAAAAGTTTCTATACTGAATTTATTTTCTGTTAGTTTTTCAAACGCTTATTTGTTGTCGAAATTGTTAGGCTTTTATCTGAGTGCCAGTGTAGTTTCGTTCAGTTTGTCGATATAATTTTGCTTGTTACATTTCGTTCTCAAAGTTTGTTTAAGGTTTCTTATTGAATATTTCTACCTTTCCATTTGATTGTGGGTTGTAAGCTGTTGTTTTGATTTTTTTATATTGAGGTTTGTACCAAAATTCGAAAATTCGACTAATTGAAATTGTCTTCCTTCATCAGTGACCACGCGTTTCGGTGGGCTGTATCTCGCTACCCAATATTTCTCGAATTTATTGCATACTATTTTTTGTGGAAATGTCTTTTAGCGGGATCGCTTTAAACCAATTTGTGTTTCGGTCTATCATGCAAAGGATAAATTGGTGGGAGATATTTTGGTGGGATAGATCCGTTGAGATCTATATGAAGAAATTCCAATTGTGGAAGATTATATTTT
Source organism: Girardia tigrina (assembly GCA_001938485.1). NCBI lineage: Eukaryota > Metazoa > Platyhelminthes > Tricladida > Dugesiidae > Girardia > Girardia tigrina. The sequence goes on along the minus strand of MQRK01193072.1, from coordinate 23,167 downwards.
CTTTGGATATCTCCACTTTTAGTAAAAACTCCAACAAGCATTAATATTTATTTATTCAAAATAAACCTTAATTACAATAATAAACTAATCTTTATTTATATCGATTTTTTTCTAAAATATTTATATCTTTATATACATAATTTTCATATTTATTATAATATAAAAGGAACGTCACTACAATTATCATTTATAAAGATTTATTTTAAATTAAAAATTTATTGATTGGAATATTTTGTTAGACTATCTCAGAAGTGATATGGTTGAATTATACCCCCGAGGATTGGATTCTTCCCAACTCCTTCATCCAAATCCTCATCAGATGCATTCTTTACGTCGATCGATTCCCGATGATCAAAAAACGTTTAGTAGTTTTGAAACTGGGTCCGACGACGCCAGAGAAGATTTGCTCAGACGGCAGAAAGAAGTAATTTTTAATTTTTTGTTTAATTTTTTTCTGTTTCAAAAAACTGCTTAAAAATAAACCAAAAAAATAATATTTTTAATTATTTTTTTTTCGTTTTTTTTCTTCTTTTTTTTCTGAATACTTTTTATCATAAACGAGCGAAAATAATTTTATCTCGAAAGTATTTATTTAATTAATTATTTTAAACCCACTCTTCATCCACCTTCAATCAAGTCGTCTAATTTTTCAGATCGACTCATTTGACGGGATTTGTCATAATTAAAAGTAAATAATTAATGATCGTATCTTTTTTCATAAAGAAAAAATATTTTGATCTCATAAAATTATAATATTTATTTTTTATTTTTTTTCCATTCGATTGGTGATTTCAAACAGTTTTGTGAGTATATACTTTTATTTATTTATTTATATATTCTTGTAATTACAAAGAAATTTGAACTCTGAAGTAAATGAAAATAAATTAATTTTAGATTTTTTTAATTAAAAAATATTTTTTTTGTTAATAATAATTAATGAATAAAAATTTGATTGTTTTATTTGTAATATTTTTTCATTATTTTTTTATTATTGAAAGGAATTTATTAAATTTTTAAAAAAAATTTCAAGTAAAACTGATGTTAAAATTTCATAATTAATTATTTAATTAAAATGAAGCAAAAAATAGTTAATTATTTTGAAAATAGAAATTGATTGTGTAAACAACCATTTATTATTTATGATTGATTTTAAAAGAATAAAAAATAGGGAAATTCTCATTTCATGAGGATGTAAATTGAATGAGAAGTTAGTTTAATTGATACTAATTTGTCACAAAAAAGAAGTTTCATTAACATTATGAGGTTGCTCACAATATTTTTTTCCCCATATTCTAGCTAATATATCGGAGATACCCATAAAAATTACCCTCGGATGGTCATTTACAACGAATATTAATATTTTATATAGTGTTGTTTGTATAACTATTCCACCATTATTCAACAGATTCTCAAAGACATGATGTCGCACAAACTAACTAAATAAGTTTAAAAACATAAAATTAAGGATGAATATTACACTTTAGAATAGCAGTGTAGCGACAACGAAAATATAATTTTTATTAAATCAAAAAAAAACTCGCTTTCAATATTTGTGCCAAACATTAGTACACTTAAACAAACTGTTTTTTGCATCACAAATAATTAACTCTATACAACATCCCCACCAGATTCGTCAGAACACGAATCTTCATCAACCACATAATCCTCTAAA
>MQRK01193053.1:44369-56862 GCA_001938485.1 Girardia tigrina | reverse complement strand
GAACCGTCGGCCAATCAGAAGCGTTTCTAAGGTGATCGCGACCGTTGCTAGGGAACCGTCGGCCAATCAGAAGCGTTTCTAAGGTGATCGCGACCGTTGCTAGGGACCCGGCGGCCAATTGGAAGCGTTGCCAAGGCGATCGCAACCGTTGCCATGGTAACCGCGACCGTTGCTAAGGTGATCGCAACCGCTGCCATGGTAACCGCGACCGTTGCCATGGCAACCGTTACCCCCCCGGGGGGGTGGTGGAGAACGCCCATTTTTCCCCTACTAGCGGTTGTATATCTAGACGATATACTAATTTTTTCTCGTGATGAACAAGAACATTTAAAGAGACTCAGAAGAATATTCAATAAAATAAAAGATGCAGGACTAAAAATTAATCCGGACAAATGTAATTTTTTAAAAGAAGAAATAAAGTTTTTAGGACATATAGTAACCAAAAACGGAATTAAAACAGATGACGAAAAAATTAAGGCAATGCAAGAATTCGAGACTCCAAAATGTGTAAAGAGATTGAGAAGTTTTTGGGGTTTGGTCAACTACTATAGGAGATTTGTTAAAGATTACGCGAAACAGTCAAGAGTTTTAGAAAGCTTATGTGGGAGTTCGAAAGATACATTAGTGTGGACTGAGCAATAGGAGGAAAGTTTTAAGAATTTTAAATCACAACTGATGTCTTCACCGGTATTAAGCTACCCAGACTTAACGAAAACTTTCATTTTGGATACAGACGCTAGCTTCCACACAATAGGAGCTGTACTCTCACAAGTTGATAAAAACGGTAGAGAAAGAGTTATAGCGTATGGATATAGGGCCATGAACAAACATGAGTTAGGATATTGCATCACTAGAAAAGAACTTTTAGCGATTTATTATTTTACTCAATATTTCAAACATTACCTTTACTGGAAGCGATTTATTTTAAGAACTGACCACAAAGCAATAACCTTTATGATGAGGACGAAGAAACCAATCACAGCCCAATTTCAAACGTGGATGAATTATTTAAACGGACTGGATATACATATGGAGTACAGAAAAGGAGTTTTGTATACCAACGCGGACGCGCTTTCACGAAGTAACTGTCGTACATGTAGCCAATGTTTGACACCTCATGAGGATGCGAAAACAGAGAAGAATAGAACAAAATTATTAGCCGTTGAAAGTGATGCAAAATGTAGTTCCGCCACAGAAAAGAAAGAAATAAATCAAGCATTCATTATTGGATTACATAAAGACTTGTGCCATGCAGGAGCTAGAAAAATATTTTGTGTTAAGAGAACTCACACATTTGACAGAACATTTATTACATTCACAAATTTTATCATCTTTATGATGATCAATATTATTGCTTTCACTAGAATCCTTTAATCAATTTTCAATATCTCCCATTATAATCTGAACTAACTTGAGAAAATTATTTTATTTAAAAATATTTACTTTAAATTTTATTGGCTGAAATAAAATATTTTTAGTCATTTTTAAACATTAATTTGATTTTAATTATTTAGAAATTTACAAAAAAAAATCATTAAAATTATTTAAAAAGTTCAATAATAAAAACTAAAAATTTGAATATTAAATCTAACTTTAAATAAATTAGTTTCAGATTATAAAAATTAAATATTGATAATCCATCTGGTTAGGAGAGGCACAATCCCAAATCAACATACAACATTTAAACATGCAAACACTACAAAAAACAATTATACACCAAATATTCCTCACATTTTGTTTTGCAAAACAAACTTGCAATATGGATATCACTGAGAATGCAGTGAAAAAAATCGTGGAGAAATGTGAAGCATGTCAAAGACGGAAAACATGGACCAGAAAGACGAAGGAACCGATCATAAAACAATTCGCAGAGGAATCTTTTGAAGAAATATTCCTAGATTTTTGTGGACCTGTTAAAAAGTCGCTTTCGGGTAAGCAATACATCTTAGCAAATATAGACCAGTTTAGTAAATATGTATCGCTCATAGCCATTGCTCATCAAGACGAAAAAACCACGGCTAAAATATTAAGAGAAAAGTGGGTACTTAAATATGGATATCCGAGAATAATACGCTCAGACAGAGGATGAGTTTTCGAATCTAGCGATATTAAGGCACTGGCAAATACGCATCATATATCCATTGTACAGTCAAGTCCGTACCATCACCAAACAAACGGACTAATAGAGAGACAGTTTAGAACAATAAGAAGTGCTATAGCTTTGAGTATGACAGACCGGAAAGGAGATTGGACAGATACATTACCAGATGTGAAGTTTATGATTAATGCAACAGTTCAACAGTCAACAAAAGTATCACCAGTAGAAATAGTTTTTGGAAAAACTATTAACCGTCACTGGATAGACAAAGATAGCCACATGAAGAGCGAGAAACAAACCGAAATATTAGAAGACAAGAGTTAACGTCTAAAATAAAAAAACAACAAACCTTGGGTACTCAAAAAAATATAACGAATAGACGGTATAACATAGGACAATGGGTGTTAATAAAGAAAGAAAATTGTCATAAAATGGAAGAGAGATATGAAGGTCCATATGAAATTATAGAAATATTGCATCCTAGAAGTTTTCGATTAAAAAGATGGAAATGTATAATACGAAATATAGAATGGATACGGGATTTTAAAAGGGGGGATGTAAGGATGTGTGAATTATTATTATTATGGTTGTTAATTATTATTGAAATTATTATTATAAACTTATTATTATCATTATTAGATGTATGTGGAAAGCATGTGTGATTATGAAATATGAAATTGAGTAACAGGATTGAGAGTTTGATGATATAATGTATGTATGTAATAGTGTGCCGTGTCAATCATGTATTGCTAACCCAGCAGATCTCCCTAATCCAGTTATGCAACCGGATCGAGGTGTGCTTGTATATAAGATAGAATGATTAGTTTATTATTATATTATTAATATATCTTAGCAAATAATCTTGTCTTCTAACAAAAATAAAACAGAATTTTAATATCTACTAAAATCCTCAAAAAAGTTATATTTATTTATAAAATTTCTCATTAATTAACATGTTATTATCTTACATATTACATTATAATAGTTGATCTTGGAAAATGAATTCTGAAACATGTACAATAATCAATTTCTTAAAAAGCTCTAACAAAATTATATTTTAAAAATATCAAATTAGTGTGTGCGTTAAATAATTGTTAAATCCATGTAGACCTTTTAGTTATAAAAATTTAGGTGTACCACGTTTTATTTAGTACGCTGTTACACTTTTGTCATCTAAAAAAATAATATTAAAAATCTATAAATACATAAACTTTCAGAACAAAAAATAATTCTTAACTTTCATTAAAAGGATTATATATCAATTATACTAATAAAAAAGATATACGAAATATCCAAATAATATTTTGTAAAAGTTGAATAATTAAAAAAATGCAATTTTAATCAAAATATTTTTTTTAATTTTCAATAAATTATTTTGCGAGAAAAAAAGTTGTTTTAATTATTTTATTGATAAATTATTTCAGTTCTAAAATTTCAATGAAAAAAATAATACATTTAAAATTATAACAAAAAAATATTTTTTGAAATTTATAAATTGAAAATTAATAAATAAATATTTCAAATATTGTTAAAAATGTTTATCGTGTTCCATTATATTTTTTAAATATAAAATTTCATTAAATTTTTATGATTTACTTACTTACAGTGTCGTTCATATTAATTGCATAATGTTTTCTGAAAATTTAATTTTTTAGTTTTGTTGATGTTAACTGCTTTACAATTTTTATAGTGATTTGGTTTATAAATGTCTAAAGTATAGTTGTGTTTTTCCAGACCAAAGATGATTTTATTGCGTTCATTGGGGCACAAGTAGTAATTTTGAAAATTCTGTTGAAATTTACAGCGGTCAAATTAATTGCTGTCATACATAATGGCATACAATAAGAGTGCAACATTAGTATGAAATTAATTCAGAAGAAAACAACAAGTTAACGATTAAGAAATGAATAGATGTTAGAAAATCAACAAACACGTGTGTTAAATGTCCTATGTCAATCAGTATTTTAATACACCACCCTTAGACTTGATACACGCCTCAATTCTTCGAGGCATGCTTTCAACAAGTGACACACCCATTGCTTTTATATCTGAATCATTGTGCCAAATACTCAGTACTTGTTGAATCAGCTCATTTTTGTTACTATGCGATCTTTTATGGACTTTAGCTTTGAGAAACGTCCACAAATTTTCAATTGTGGTAAGTTCAGGGCTATATGGTGGCCAATTAAGTACCTGGATATTTTCTTGTTGCATCTTTTGTATGATGTGTGCAGCCTTGTGGCATGATGCATTGTCCTACTGAAAAACTCCAGCACCTACACCAAACCACTCATTCATCTGTGGACAAGTTGTTCTTGTAGAGTGACAATATATTTAACTGAATTCATTGTGCCAGTCACTGGGAAAATGAGCCCAGTCCCATGAAGGAAAAAGCCCCTCAAAACATTACATTTATGAGATATGGCCTATGTTGTGCAGTATGACTGGTCTGCGGACGCTCCCCACGCTCACGTCGCACAAAAAAGAAACAAGATGTTAGATCTATACAGCTTTCATCTGAGAAGGCTACCTAAAATTAAATATAAATCAATACAACTGTTAGGGAGTAAGTCAACAGAAGAAAATTTGTGAGTTAGAGTGGAAATGCAAGATGAGATTATTTGCATAACATTGACGAGAATAAAATAATTAGTTAAATTAAAATTTATCATGAGAAATTAAATTTTATAAGTAAATTAAGAATAATTTAAATTTAGAATTTTCCGGTTTGATATTAACAAGTTTTCGAAAAAGATGGTTCCTCAAATTAAAATTTATAATTAACGGATTATAAAAGTTAATTATAATAAAAATTTTGTTTGTTTATTTGGAAATAAATTTTTTATTTGGGACATTGTTTATTGGTTTTTACTTGGATTTGGATTTGCATATTACGGATTATGGAGTGCACATCAATTCTAACAACAACCATTTAATTTTTTATTAAGATTTATCTGAAACTAAAATATGATGTAATAAATACATAAAAATAATAAAAGAAGTATATATATTTTTATCAAAAGTTGAAAACTTATGCATCGACCTAATACAATAGGAAACCGAGAAGGTCATAAAGATAGACTGAAATTTTTGTCCTGGGTGGTAATCTGTGGGTTTTTTGCAGATTTGATTCCCATTTGAAATGAGGTTTTATAATCTATTTGACTGTGAAAATTTATGGAGTTCGATTCTGAATCGATGGCAATTTTCAATAATTTAAACGATTTAGAATCGAGATTCAGGTTCAAAACTCGAACGAGTTGTTCGTTCGAATCGCATTAGGTAGCAAATGGTCGGGGAGCATTTTGATATGTGTTCCGGTATGATCTAGCTATTTTACTATGGGGAAATATTAGACTGTTCGATTTTGGAGTGAATAGTTCGATATCAGTTGCTGATTCGGATAGTCCAGTCATCGACGAGATGTTTCCGCACCTAAAACATCCAAAAAGTTGCTTTTGCAACAGAAAAATTATGGGAGAGGGTTAGATATACCAAATCCTGATAATAAATAATTTATTTTTGAAAATTTTTCATGACAAAGATAAAACGAAATAGAAAATAATTATTAATGAATCTAAAAATATATTTATCTTGAAAAAAATATCGAAACCTCAAAATTTTTTGACAAATAGAAAATAAAAACACAAATTTGAATCTATTTTTTTCTATTTAATTTATAATTACATTAAGGGGTAATCGAAAAAAGGTTTTTATTTCAAAAATAAAAAATTAATAATTTAGAAAATAAATTCTTTAATTGATTCATGTGATATCATCTGGATTACACTTTTGTGCAAAATTTCAGCTCCATCGAACCACAGAAAGCGAGTGAAAAATCGTTTGCAAGATTTGTAGCAAATACACAAAAATGCGATATGAGTTAGTATGTATGCTCGGTAAAAGCTATATTTTATGATTTTGATCAATTTTTTGTGACTAAGGTTTATAAAAGAGATGATAAAGATAATTTTAAGAAATCTTTTTAACATTAAAAATTTGTTATGTACAACTGACAGAAATACCAGTTGTTCTAACATTTTGTCAATCATTCGTAATGCAATTTTTTAAATCAAAACCCTCATGAAACAGTAATTTGATACATTTAATTTCAAACTCAGTTACAGCTGCAATTGTTTTACAATTTTTATTTAGTTGAAAAGTCTCTTAAATCTTCTGCATTTTCCTCAGATTTTACCATTATTTTCTTCCTTAATATAGATCCAAGACATACGTTAATGACATACTTTATTTCAATAACTGGAGCGGAGAATTGCTGATTTGACCGAACATTTTTGCCAGTTTCAGTATATAAATAAAATATATAATTAAAAAAATATAATTAACTTAATAAACTAAATATTTAATTAAATTAAAAGTAAATAATTAAATAAAGTTAAAAATAAACAAATTAAAAGGAAAAAAATTAATTAATTAAATTAAATAAATAATAAATAAATAAATAAGTCGATGGTGAATTCACCAACAGAAAAAGTGTCACTTAGTTCACAGTCGATATTATTATCATTATCCATTGTTAGAGAAGGAAGAAACAAATCGATTGTTAATTAAAATGTGGTGAGCCTCATTGTTATTTATCTAATGGAAATGGATTTTCTCTGCATGTAAGTGTGATTTTGTGTTGTGTGAATGAATTGTCTGCATGCATGTGTGTTAAAGTCTGAAGTGGAAATAATGATTGGTATGATATGTGAATTTGATTGGATGTGTGTGTGTAAAGAAATTTTTAAAGTGAGTTAATCACAATTAAAAAGTGTTTGTGAAGTTTAAATCAATTTCAAAAACGGTGATTGTTGTTCAAATAAAAGTCTTCAAATAATTTTTCGTTTATTTATTATCATGAAGACATGTGTAACATTGTCGAAAGCTTATGAGCAATATGAAAAATCTCCTCTCAAAAAAGATGAGGAAATAGTGTACATCTATGTCATGAAATTCCTGACGATGTTTTCTGAAGTTAAAAAGTCATTTAAAAGCGATACAAAATATATTAACGTGATGTGCAATTCCTAGAAAGTCAATCAGGCATTTGAGAAAGTAGAAAAGTTAAAAGATAGTTTACAAGCGCGATATGAGCTCGATAAACAAAGAGAAATAAAAATAAAAAAGGAGCCAGTGAAAGACTTCAATAATGTCGTGAAGGAATTCGTTAACGTGAAAGAATTCCACAAATGTATCATACGGAATGATAATGTATTGATTATTGATTCGCGACCGGAATCAGAATTTGCTGCGTGTCACATTTCTCACACACGAATTCTTAATAGCCCCGCTGATTCTCTGAGAATTTTAGAAGATGAATCAATAAACATTTCTTCTCCTCCCAAAATATCGTGGAGACACGGCTTCCTGTCCAATAACCTTTAAAAGTAACCTTAAAAATCAAATAGAAACCCTTAAATCTATTCACTCAAAATCACTTCACAACAATTGAGCTCAGTAGATAATTGAAAATCTTGTTGAAACTGGTATTTTTGAATAGCAGTGGTTACTAATATTTTTCGTTTTCATTCTGAACTTTTTATTTTACTCTTTACTGAATGCATCTAAAAACATTTTAGACAAAAAAATTCATTTGAATGAATTAATAAAACTAAATATGTAAACAAAATAAACTTTTCTAATAAACCTTATAAATTAATGTATTATATATTCTTCTTTTCGACCTTAGCTGTTTGGCCGTAAAAGTACCAAATTATGCACAAATCTTCGACATTTCTCTCTAGTTGCAGCCGCACATATCAAACCTTCTATTTTCCATCCGCTCCATTCTTTTAACTCGTCCTTCCATTGTCTCTTTGGACTTTCCCTTGATTTTCTCTTTCCACTCTTCATTCAATCAAAACCTATGCTAGTGCCTTTTTGCTTATCTGATAACTAAAGAATTTCAATTTTCTTCTTTTGATGGTCTGTTCTATTGATTCCAGTCTTTTCTGGATAAAGTCGTTTATTCTCTTTTCTTTCTATGTGATATATGGCATTCTCCAGTAGCACTTTATTCCAAACGCTTTAATTATATCCACGCTGTTCTGATTTAGTGTCCAACTCTCGCTTCCATAGAGACGTTTTGCTCAGAAAATGGCCTTAGTAATCTTTATTCTACTCTTGAGGTTGATTTCATTGAGTAAAATAACTATGTTAAGTCTAATCCTTGTGCTTTTTGCAGTACGATGTTTTGGATTTCTTCTGTTCCCCAATTCTCAGTGATTGTGGAGTTTAAGTATATGAAACGCTAATCTTGTTCCAATGTCGAGATCTACTTTGACCTCATTGTCACACCTTTCTAAAACCATTACTTTGCTTTTTTCTTTGTTGACGTCCTTTCAAAATTTCTTGGAAATTTTGCTCCGGCTGTTTGCAAGCTCCTGAATTTCTGCCTTGCTTTGAAACATTGATTATATCAAATCAGCAAATTATAGGTTTGGTAATCTTGTTCCTCCACAAATTATTCATAAATCGTCCAGGTTGTCAATTGTTTCCAAAACAATTCTCTCAACGCAAAAGTTGAAAAGCGTTGGTGCAAGAATGCAACCTTCTCTTACTACTAATGATGATTTAAACCAGTCGGTTAATTTCTCGCTTGTCAACACTTTGGTATGGGCGTCTTCATAAAGGATCTTCATAATACTTGTATTACATTTTCCAATGTTGTACTTAAAAAAAGTGTATTATAATACTTAGTCACATCTTGCCAAAAGGTTTTTTAAAGTCTATATAATTGTAAAAAATTATTCTTTTGTGGTATTCTCGCAAATCAACCTCAGATTGGTTATCTGCTCCTTAGTGCTGTGATAGATTTTGCAGCATGTCTGCATCTCGCTCTGACCTTACTTCACTTTCCGTGTGATTGTTCTCTGTATTACGTTCAACACTGTCCCAGAAACAGCACAGAAAGTTCTAGGTACAGCTGAAAGACGAAAAGACACTGGATTAAGGCAGAGGTTCTGAACTGCAGTGAAAGAAAACGTCAACTGAAAAGCAAAAGAAATGATAGCGAACAAGGATGTTCGGAGGTTACTCAGGACGGTCAAAGAAAATTTGGCAGAAGGAAAAGCAAAATTGATAGAAGACAGTTTTGAAATTAACAATTAGAGAAACGAATTCAAGATAAATAAGAAAATAAAAGACCCAGGAAGCCGACAAATAAGTGTAAGTGAAGATAAAGATGGAAATAAATTAACAGGAAGTACAGAAATTGCTCAAAGATAGAAGGAAGAAATATTGCAGCGAACTATACTACTTCAACGCGAATGTCGACTGGCGTGTTATCTCTCAACATGTGAAAACAAAGGGATACAATAAAGGTTAGGAACGCAAAATTTTAAGACCAGAGGTCATCAAAAGGTTTGTCATAAAAAGGTTTGAAGATGAACAACAGCCCAGCAATGGACAATATTAGTGCAGAACTAATCCAGAGTGAAGGAAAAAATACAGAAAAATTTCAGTGGAGTTTGACCCTCTGAATAGACAGAATATATCCTTAACGTGCAACCTTTTTAGGCAGCAGGCTACGATCCGCCTTGAATTGAAGGTATTGCCGCCGCAAGTCGTTTATTTCAAGCGTATAGCCAATTCTTCGCCACTTACAGAGTTTTCTGAGCATTTTTTTTTCATTTTCGTCCTGATTAGATGACGTGTATGCTGCATCCCCGTGAAGCATCTCAAACGGTGCCTCACCGCGCTTCCACTCCCTGTCGCTGTCCACGAACGCCCGTCGAACTCATCCATACGTGTGCTGGTTTCTCTATGCTGCTCACTGTTGTTCGATACTCTATTCGTTCGAACTTTAGGGTGAAACCTCCCTTTTACTCACACTCCCCTGATCTGACTGATTGCGTCCAAACTGAAAAGTGCCTAGGCCTCTACCCAATCACTTCTATCATCTGTTTACTATCGTATTTGATCGGAAGAGTCATCATAAACCGGACACCAGTTACCTAGCCGTTCAACATTTAAACTGTTTCTACTACTCGATCCAATTTTGACGGCGGAACAACCATCCTCTGGGTAACATATACTGGGTAAAACGGAACTTAAACTTATTTTGGAACGAGTATTAATAAATTGCAAGATTTGCACCAAGCTTGCAACAGGAGTACGTTTTTGAAGAAATATTTATCATATTTTAGAAATCATACCAAATGAATCTGATTTTAATCTGGGACTTTGTTTAATCTTTTTAGCGAAGATTATGTTTCACAGAATTTCAGGATTTTACCTTTGGACATTGTTTGAGAAAAGAAACTGATTCCCAATCTCTTACATCCAAATAGAAAGCTTCAAAAGGCTTTAGCTTCATACACTTCACTGGTACCCCAACAAATGCTCACCGATAAATGCGCGCATAACAAATACAATATCCATTATTTGATCGAAAAGTGAATTAGATTATTACGAAATTGATTAATAATAAAAAAATTATTATTTAAATAAAATTGTTACTAATTTAGTACAATGTATTGGAAATGTGACTATGAGGATGTTATTAATTTTTGGTGCCCTGATCAAAATTTAAATAGTTTTAACCGTTAACATCATACTACCGGCCGGAGCGGCCGTTAATAACTGATAACTGACAAAACAGTAGTATGAGGTTAACGGTTAAAAAAGATTATTTTGATTTAAAATCAAATTGAAAATTTTAAAAAAATAATTTGAATTAAAAAAACATTCTTGATTAAAAAACATTCTTTAAAAAATTTTAATAATATTGGTAAAAATATATTTTCTAATTTTGAATTAATTTCTTTAAAAAAACATTCTTAATTAAAAAAAACATTCATTAAAAACATTAATTAAAAACATTCTTTATTAATGTGAGGAATGTTTTGATTTATGTGCTGATTTTGTGCATATAGAATGTTGATTCGGATTGTGCCTCTCCTACACAGATGGATGATTGATATTTTCTTTGATTCATACTAATTAAAAAATAATTTAATTGAATTTTAAAGTAAAAAGATTTTTAAATGATTATTGAATGTATTATTTATTTTTAATGTAATTAAAAATTTTAATATATTAATTTAATATGTTCTATTTTTAAAAAAAATGTTTAGATTTAATTTTAACCAATTAGATTCTTTATAATTAATAATTGTTATTAACAGATTTTCATTTATTGAATTTAATTAGTTTGAAGGCAAAAAAATATTGATTAAGAGAGATGTCAAATAGTGTAATATTAATAATGTAATATTAATAAATGTAATATTAATAAATGTTGTAAACCTCATATTGATGTTGTTAATATGGCGACCACAGCTTATGTGACAGCGAACATAATGGGACACGAAAAATTTGATGGATCCGAGTCAAAATTAGATGACTTCATAAAAAATTTCGAACGTTATGCGGATATTATGGGTATAACAGAAGATAGAAGATAGTGATGGTGACGATCTTCATGACTCCATCAGCGATCACAAAATTTTCAGAAGCAGATGGAAATAAGTATAAAGAAAAGCTTAAAACGGCATTTGTGAAAGAAAAATCTTTGCTCGACACAATGAAGAATATTTTAAATCTCCGGTGGGGATCTTCAGATCCAGAAGAAACGTTCAAAAAAGCTGAAGAATTAGTAACGATATTAACAGAAAGTAAACTTTCTAAGAAAAAACTTCTCAACCTTGTTTGCATGAATATGTTTGACGATTATGAAGTGAAAAGAGAATTGAAATTGAGAGGAGCTACCGAAACAAAGGACATAAAAGATGTAGTTTCAAATATGTATGAACTACGCAAAATGGAAAATGAAGAAACAGTTCCGGCATACAATACGGTAGGTAAACATGATGAATGGAAAACGGTAGGAAAACATAAACCACACTATATAGAACTCAACCAACAAAGAAATATCAAAAATAGGTACTCTAATCAAAGAAATAATGAATACAAACCGAGAAATAACTATTCAAAAGTTGTAAAATGCTGGGCATGCCACGAAGAAGGACACATCAGAAGAAACTGTCCAAAATCAAGTGTTCTTATTGCAATAAAAATGGCCATATCAGGACGCAATGCTACATGAACAAGAATGGATTTAAAGAAAGAGACCAATATGCCAGGAAAAATGAATGGCAAAGAACAAATAACCCACGAAATCAACAGAGGCATCAAAATCGAAGATATGATATTGCAGAAATTCATGATAAAAACGATTACAACGAATATGAAAAAACACGATCAAATGAAGGAAACTCGAGGCAAAGAACGTTTGCAGATAATAGACATGTATACGACAAAGACCAGGGAAACGAGTGTGAGGAATATTTTAAATTTGGTATGTTGAAATTGGTTTGTTGAATTTTGTATGTTGAGTTTAGTATTTGGAAATGTGTTTCTCCCACCCAGATGGAAAATTGATATTTTAGA
>MQRK01193053.1:8329-18431 GCA_001938485.1 Girardia tigrina | reverse complement strand
AAATACCTTATTTATTTTCATACGATAGTTCAAAGTTAAGTTATACGCGATTGAAATGTAAGGTGTGAAGTTTGACCCGTTTCATATCGAACAACCTAATAATATCATACAATACTATATACTTTATAAAAGTCATGAATGATTCTAAAAAGAAACAAACAACTACACCAATTGTGACTATCCCATATACAAATTACCACGATTTTAATAAAAGATGATATATTAATTTGGATAGCTCTTAATAATGTTACAATGGGAATTGAGCAAAACCCGTATAAATTCAGATTCTGTATTAAAACATGTATAACATATTGGTTTAATAAAACAAATAATCTACCGATAAATAATAAACAAAACTTTGCAACTATGAATCTCTTTATTTATTACGAAACATATCTAGTAACTATTATACAATTGAGCTGGAACAATCGACAAATAATTCTAATGAATATCACACTGAAATAATAACTACTAAACATTGGAAAATTAAAATACATTATTATGCACAATTTCAGGAACCACAGTTAACAAAATATGACGACTCGCAACATCAAGACGTACAGATAAACGAACATTCAGACGAAATTCATAAATTAATGACTTACATTAAAGAGACAAATACAAAAAGATAAGTTACAACTATCACAGAATATGTGATAACAACTAAACAAGCACCGTTTGAGGAACATATTCCAAAAGCAGTTATATATAATGAATTCCACGAGCATCATCACTGGCCATTCATATTACTTGGTATAAGTGTTGTTCTGTTTTTACTTCTTGCAATCTATGAAATTATAGAAACATATCAAAAAATACAAAAAGAAACTTTGGCTCTAAACTCGTATGGTACATCCCTGGAGAAATACCTATCTGGGATGTACGTAAATTCTACACAGGTATAAAAATCATATATAAATACTGTATGGGCATAGAGATTTTAAATCTCATGTATATCTGTGTATTTATTTATATTTCTATCTTCTATTGTGTTGAAAAGAACACAATTAATCTACTTTTTTTAGAAAAGAAACCAGTATCGAGAGAAGCGAAGTAATTCCTCCAGAAGATGAGAGAAAAATTCTCAAAACCGATTCAAACACAATCAGATCTAATTCAAGCTCTGCCTATCAGAGAAAATGAACGTTCAATAACTTATAATCGTTTCTCAAAAAGAGAATTTGTGCTTGAGGGTCAAATCGCTAAATCCGATGTGTTTTGTCGAGATCGACGTGTGACCGAGGAGTTACTCAATATATCCCCCCTTGCAAAACTCGAATATGCGAAGCGAAGGAAGTTCGCCAAGCAACGACGCACAACTTTATCAATAGAGGAAATTCCCCTACCATCAGATTGGAACCCAGAGGAACCCATCACGAACATCATCACCAGAATATTTAATTTTATAATAAGGCCTTTTCAGTATGCAGCGTCATTCCACAAATTAGTTCAGCGTGGTCTTAAAGGGAAAGAACCCATAATTTGTTGGGAATACCCATCCACAAACATATATCCAAATACGCTCGTATATAACGATTTCAATAAGCGTATGCGAGTCGTAAAAGTAAACGGCACCAGACTATTCCGCGTCTCTGATATTATGAGGGTATATCGGGAAAATATCCCGACAACCTCAAGCAATCTTCACTTTAGAGTAGTAGGAATGTACATACATGCAGTCTCCTCCTCACTCATCATCGGGGATGGTTCGTCCAAATTTAATTTACCCGTCCATAAGTCCGTACAAATCCAATTTCCAGACAATATAAACACAGACGAAAAAGAGAAACTAAATGATATCCGAATATTACCAACCCGAGGAGTGACCGTATTCGCTATCGAGTATTTTCTTTTCAACAACACCATTAACCCATTCCAAACAAAATCATTTTTACGCATCCAATCAGATCTCCGCGTTAGCGATAAATTAATAGCTCAACGAGCTTCCTTTTTAAGGAAGGTACTGCCCCTAACGGAAATACAAAGTCGCCTAAGATTCCTCGATGTGGAGTTCGCTAAGGATGATCACAAAATGATCCATGTGGTTTCCGTTGTTATCATGGACTATAATGGACAAATCCCTTTAAATAAAATGGACAAATCCCTTAACAAAGCCTCGCGCACACATAGATGATTAGTGCGATGATTGCCATGGCATAAACAAAACGGATGTCATAGGACAACCCTATGAATATGAGGTAATAAATGCAATTCACCGTAATCTCTTCGGAAATATTTTGGTTTGGCATGATTTACAAATGGAGATCTGGTGACTAGCATTACCAGTGGAATCCCTTTTAGGAATTAGGGACACAGCAGCAGCACCTGTCTTCAAAAAATTCAATGTACCACGAAAAGGCGATTTCTAAAAACTAAAAACCCTGTCCAGGTAAATCCTTCAGAGTGACATTCAATCCAGATATCATATTGCCGAGGAGGACGTAACGGCAGTATTGGATATTTATAAAAAAGTCGAATTGTATTGGAAAGATACAATATCGTCTACGGACGTCGACAATATCTTTATACATATTCCCAATTCACCACCCTCACCAACCGCTGAAGAATGGATATCCAAGAATAGCCTTAGCACACGGAAACGACCATTAGAAAAAGAAAGAGAATCATTGTCACCTTGTCACAAGCCAAATAAACATCGTGAACAGGTACAGGATGTAACACCCGCGCCAAATTGGGATGAAGAACAATGCATACAAGATAAAGAGTAAGACTCGGATACAAATTTTAAGGTACAATTATTCAGATTAAAAAGAATATTAAGGACACATCACAGGTATAATTAAGAATAAGGACGCATATCATAAATATGGAAATTGGGATGTTTTTGAGGACGAGTTGAAGGACATAGATCAGGAAGACGAAAGTTATATTAATCGTTCGCCACAAAGCCCATATATGTCCTTTTCACAGATCGATCTCGACCGAAGCACGGATGGTGATTTGTCAATATATCGAGAGGTTCTCCTCATCTATCCTCCTCGCTCTCATTCGATTACCGCAATGATCGACAATCCGTTTATGGATATTCCATCCGATGATGAAAATGACGATATAATCGATGTGACATTAACGGATAGTGAATATTTTTCATCTTTTGAATCTTAGTCTTATTTGATATGTAAAAATCTCATTCTTTCTTTTTGTCATTTGTTTAATTTAGCTTTGTATGGTTAATATGTATGTTCTTCTTTTTATACGATCTATGGGGACATAAATTTTTTGTGCCCCCCCCCACAATTGTCGAGGTATTATCTTAAAATTTATATGTATTTGTTTTAAATTAATTAATATTATTAAACAAATTATATTTTCATAGATGGAATATTTATGATAATAAATATAAAATTATTTTTTTTATATAAATAAATAAAATATTTAAGAGAATTTGAATAAATAGAAGGAGAAAAGAAAGATAAATAATTACAAGGAAAGAGTAAATAATAAATTAAAATTAAAAATAAAATTAATTAATTGATTAAAGACCTGTATAAAATGTCATTATTAATTAAGTTTTAAAGTGCAACAAGTTTATAAGAGAAGAAAGAGTTAAGAAGAATTTGTTTCTTTATTAAGAGAAAGACTCATTCAAATTTTCGTCTAGACGACGAATAAATTAATTTTGAAAATTATATTGAGCTAGAACCAAAAGTGTTCGCACTTTCAATTTACACTGAAATAGTGTATAATTTGCGAAACCAAAAGAGGTTGAATTGAAAAATTTCAAACAATAACACTGAAATAGTGCGAAAATTATTTAAAGTAATTTCAATTTTACAGTTTATAAATTTATATATAAATCTATATTTACATATATAAAAAAGAACACGCTGTAAAGTGTGACCAAAAAAAACTTTAAAATTTAACTAACCCGAGTTGTCGTTAAAGGCTCTCGGTGTTCTAATATAAAATCGGCCAGGGGCCAAATAAAACGTTATTTTTTACCAAACACTTGATTTTTTATTGTAATCAATTGTAAATATACAAATATATTTTTACAAAAATAAAATCAGAGTTTTTTATCAGTTTTAATTAAAAACACAACCAACACTCAACAAAAAGCAAATTGTAGTTAATCAGATTATTGAATAAACGAAAGTATTTCTTTTTAATATAAATTTAAATTTTCGTTGTTCACAATCCTAATATTAACATTAGAGATGACAAAAACACGTCTCGTCTCGTACAAATGTTACAGACAAAATTCAGTAAAACTAGGACACATATAAAACACGTTGCTAAAGGATAATCACTCAAGATTTTTTCGAAGTCATAAAAAAATGCATGCGTAGCACTGTATTAACTCAGATGGGTGAAATTCCCAAAGTCCTATTTTCAATTATTCATATTTCCACTGCTTTATAATATCGCAGCCAATTTTTCTGACATTGTTACATTCTTTAAACAGTAACTTATTCGGAAATAGAAATCAATAATTTAATGGGATAAGAAAGTTATTTATATTTATTAGTTTATGTACTCATGAAATCCACCCACACCATATTCTATTTTTAGCATGGCATTATTATGTCGTTCAAATGAATTGTACCAAGCTAGAAAATATAAAAAGCAACTACTCAGTTCCAATAGTGTGTATTGCACAATAATGAATATGACCACCCTTCATGGTATGCAATTCTCGAACTCTGTGTGACATGGAGAGCACACAATTAACAGCCGTAATCTTTATGTCAACATAATGCACCCACAGGTGAGTGGCATTGTAAATTACTTCTTCGCGCGTTTTACCTCAACCACTCTTGAATAGCTTCATCTTAAAAACATTCCAAACGTGTTCAATGGGGTTCATGTCAGGTGAGTAACCCGCCTATGTCACACACTCAATTCCACTCTCGTCCAGGAGATATTTTGTAGCCATCTTAAAATAGTCTCCATGGATTGTTTCCTAACCACTGCCGAGCAATGTAAAAACGTGATTTTGAAGAGTTTCAATATAATTGCCACTGTTCATTGTGTCAATAATTGGTACAAGTTGACCAATATCATGATGGAAATGGCTTTTCAAAACATCACCTTTATTTTGAATCCTCGTTGCAGTTGAAAGTGTTCCTTTTTATTGGATCATGGCAGCCATGACAATAAAATCGAACGTTTTTAGCAGCAATCTCAATGGTTGCTTTATCTGTGTAGATAACCTGCAAAGTTGTGAAAAAGTGAATAATATAGAAGTTTTTTTTAAGAGAATGATTTAATATTTCTTACTTTTTCCGTAAGTCCTGAGAGACACCGATATGCTATCACGCCCGTGAAAGACGATTTTTATCTTTTTTTTACAGAGCAAATGAACCTTTTTTGGTCTGTAGGCAATCTTTCCACCTTTATGCAGGACAAACCGAATGGTTCTGGTGGACACTGCCCTTGATTTATCTCTACATTCTGCCTGAACATCCCGAGCTGTGACTCTTGGGTTCTTTTTACTTTATCTGATGATAGCCATCTTCTCATTTGATGTCAGCTTTTCTTTACGGCCACATTGTTTTTTTCTCGATGTTTCTATAGAATTTGTGCCTCAGTAGACTCTGATATTACGCGTAATTGTTGAGTGATGTACACCTACATCTACCACAATCTCTCTATACGTCTTGCTGGTATTAAGACTTCAAGCAATGATTCGTTCTCTCACACCTTTCTCTGTATCTGAATTGGCAAAAAGTGAGGCACAACAAAAATTGCTTGAATAAAAGGATGCATAGTCAAACAAATGAGATGATAATAGCTAAATGGTTGTGTGCATGCATGTCAATGTCCGTACATGGGTGTTGTAGACCCTTGTATGATTCATATATAGTATATGAGACACAAAGTACATGTTCACATGCTTGGTGCAATTAATTTGACCGACAAAGTATAATCAGCAAATGACGTTTTTGATTCTATCTTCTTTATTCTCCAATCGAAACGAGTCTTTTCAGGATACAATCCTCTATTCGCTATTAGAAATGATTCGTCCTTCGTGAACATCGAAAAGTCTAGCATTGGAAATTATTGTGGGTCACCTTGTTGACGATGATGATGACCAAGTCAATTTAAAAGAAAATGATGACGAAGAATGTATGTTACAGACTCTAAAACATATGGAAGATCCAATTTTCAAAGCTGCAGAAATCGCAGAAGAAGATTTTCTCCATGACGAAGTTATTTTTTGGCCATCTGATGAAGAAACCGAAGACGATGACATTCCTTTTCTTCTTGTGTTCCCTAAACCGCAAGATCAGTGCCAGATGGAACTATGTGGAAGCAAGGTTTGCCAAAAATTGTCCATTGACATCAACCAAGACGCAACGTGTTTCATGGAATCCTGGTGCAATAAGAAAAAGAATACATTCACAGAATGAAAAAGAAGCATTTCTTAAATTCATTGATAACATCGTAGAAAAAAGTATAATCTTTACGAATCTCTCCGGTAGAAGGTACACGACAAAATATAATCTTGAAAATAATAACATGACTTGGGATAAAACTGATTGTATGAAAACGGAAGCCTTTTTGGGACTTTAACTTTAGCTGGCGCGTACAAGGCTCAATATCGTTCGACTGAAGAGCTGTTATCGGAGTGAATTCACTTAGTGTTTTGGCCTACTATGCTAAGGAACCGATTTCGTACTTTAAAGGCATACTTGCGATTCGATGATCTCCTTCGTCGTAATCCAAATGATTGTATGACTCAAGTAAGACATGTTGCTACATCATTTATCAGATCTCTTAGAGAATATGTGACCCAACCAAAGTATTTAAGTTTGGACGAGCAACTTATGTAGCTCCATGGAAGGGTGCACTTTCGTCAATATAATCCATCGAAACTCGGTAAATATGCATAAAAATATTTTGGTTAACGGACTCTGTTGGTAATTATTGTTTAAACGGTCTTATTTATATTGGTTGGGGTACAATATCCAATGAACCAACTTCTGCTTCCTCACTCTCAGAAGCTATTGTCATGCATCTCATGGGACCTTTCATCAACAATGGCCGGTATTTAATAGCTGATAATTTGTTCTCTGGAAAACTGGTCGAAAGACTGCTAGTTCACAACACCACTTATATCGGCACCATTCGGAAGAACAAACCTTGCCTTCCATTCTCGGTAAAGACAACAAGTAATAGACATCGTGGTGATACATACTTTGTCCATGTATTGTATTGGTATCTATTGAGATAAAGGCACTGCTCCTATAATTTTAGTTTATTCCATTCACAGAGGCAACTAGACTTCTGATAGCAAATCGAGCACCATCTTATTCTACAATGAACACGAAGGAGAAGTAGATAATCTTGACAAGAAAATTCGTTCTGTTTGGCATTGTGTGAAATGTTCTCGATATTGCTGTCATAAACTACATGTATTGGATGAACAAGTCAGTCCACAAAAACAGTCCACTATACATTTTTGAAAAATTTGGGATATCTGCTAGTTGATGAATATATAAAAAAGCGTTCAATGTTCCATAAGCTGAAGAACTCAATCCGCCAAGCCATGGATACAAAGCTGAACATCAAATCATTCTGAATGCCAATCTCAGTAAAAGTCACCGATACAAGATATGTCCGAGTTCTAAAGACAGAAAGACCAGTAATCTCTGTGAAAAGTGTCGCAATCAAATGTGTGACTCTAATCGTATCTTTATGAACATCAACTGTGCAACTGATTATTTTTTTAATGATTCGTTTGAACTGTTCCACGAACTTTCGTTATTTTAAATTTATCATTTCAGAAATAAAATACCGGATTAACTGTGTCCTTTCACATCGATAGAGCGTTTAAATACACTACAGATAAGAAATAAAGCTGAGTGGTTGGAAATCACCCATGTGCGTGCCAATAGGTATAACTCTTTACTCAGTATGACAACAGTTAATATTGACTCGGTTTCGACTCGTGTTTTGGAATATTTGTAACCCTAACCAGATGTGCCGTGAAAGAAAATTTGTGGACTTGGTGCGCCGTAACTACAAAAATGTTGCCTTTCACTGCTCTAGATGATGGGAAAGTTATTTTATTAAGGTGGTGCATTTAATTATGGCGATCTATTAAATCATAACTTCAAATAATTAATGTTTTCATAAAATAACCATCTTTCTGTTATGTCACTAATCTTAAAATCTACCTTCTTAGAAACACATTTTCAGCAGATAAAATAATATGGTCTATGTGAGCGATAATCCAGATGACCCAGAACTAAAGTAAAGATAACCAAATGTTGAACATCGATGCAACAACTGTAATAAAACGGACATCATATAAAGATATTAAAATCTATAAATTTATTTTATTATTTATTGATCTTTGAACCCAAAAAATGAAAATGATATTAAAACTAGATTAGAAATATTTGTAAAACATTTGAAAAATTATATACCAAGCACAGTTTACTTCGTACGTCTATTTCTTTGGAGTATATATCTAAGTAAAAATGTGTATGGAATTCTTTGTGTTATTTATTTATTTTAGATTATTATATTAGATATAATAAAATTAATAGTCTCAGTTGTATTAAAGCTCCATTTACCATATAATCAACAAACATCTTTTTCAAAATTTTATTTTACTGTCTTACCAAAGTCACACAATTGAAAAATATATTCACTACTTGGTAATAAAAGCAAGCCGTTATAAACCTCTAGTGATATAGAAAATTATACTATCTTTTACTTTTAATTAGCATTGCATAAAATGTCCAACAAAAAGAGGTAAAGAACCCTCTTTCATAAGGCTAAACATGAAAGGATGATTGCAAACAAACTCAATTTCTACATCTGGCATAATACAACATGTTTCAAGGAACATTACTGCAGTAGCCGCGGCAGCTTCAACTCCGTATTCATTTATCTAGAATAATTCAAATTTATTATTTTATAGTCACTATTCACTCCCTTGATATATATATATATATATATATATTGTCTCCCCTCGTTAAACCGCCAATAAATTTCTGGAACCGTTTGAAATACAATTGAAAACCTCTTGAAACCACCATTCCCTCGAAGTCCGCAAAGCTTCAATACAAAATACGAATAAAAATATATGAGTCACTCGTTAAACTGCCAATGTGAGTGTAATTTTTTGTCTCGAATGTCAAGGATATATTTGACTGATGTTTTGCTGAAGATTTGTAAGATCCTCTTTCAGAAAAAAATGTGGAGATCAATGAAATTAGAATTGGATATTAATGTTGTCAAATGACCTACTGATGACTAGAAAAATATGAATATGAACGACATCATTACGCATTGCTGGAAACATACTGGAATCATTCCTCGTGACAATACTGTAATTCCTTCTTCTACGGGACTTACCGGCCCAGAACGATAAGGTGTTTTAATGATGCTG
Source organism: Girardia tigrina (assembly GCA_001938485.1). Lineage (NCBI taxonomy): Eukaryota > Metazoa > Platyhelminthes > Tricladida > Dugesiidae > Girardia > Girardia tigrina. The sequence continues at coordinate 9,064 of MQRK01193053.1, read as the reverse complement.
GAAATCCCAGATGAAGAATTTGTTGCAGTTGATGAGAATGCTATTCACAGATCTTATTTTTGACCTAGTTCAAATCAGGTAAATAATACACTGTAGGATGTAGAGTTTTTTCTATTATTTTTAGAAATTTTGTAATTTCTCTTTTAGAAAGGGATGCTGACGACATTAACGCTGATGAAGACTTAGATGACGAAAGTCCAATACTTTTCCCGATTGCTAAGGATGCGAACGATCCATGAATACAATTCTGAATTATCTAGAAAGTCAACCCATGATGGATAAAGAAGTTTCTGTGGCTTTAAAGTTGTCAGCAATTAATAATCGTTTTGAACTTAGCAATTTACACCAGCCTTTTATCACAAACTATTTTAAACGAAAATAAACTGTATTGATACAAGATACAAAACAAATACAAGATACAAAACAAATACAAGATTTTCTGGCATGTGGTTTTGAAGTGCTGCTGATTGGAATTGCCACTAAAAATAACACGACACTTGGGGGTTAAAATTGAAGACATAATTTAAAAGTTGGTTCAAGACCAAATCACTCCCATTAATAGATTTCATAAAGCTTCAGAAATAAGTAAAATTAATAGTAGTAGATAATTCATTTAAACCTCGATAAGCCGCCAAATTATGGTGGTTCAAAGATGTTTCGTAAAACCGTCACCCTAGTTAAACCGCAATTTTTTCTGGAACCAAGTGTGGCGGCTTAACGAGGGGAGACTGTATA
>MQRK01193035.1:70781-92749 GCA_001938485.1 Girardia tigrina | reverse complement strand
AATCTGTTGTGATCGGTTGTTTGTTTCAAATTTTTGATGCTCAAGGATTGCATGGATTGAAGGATCAATCATCTTTGACGCCAAAAATAGTTATGTTAATGGCCAGCTTATTGATTGAGCTTTCCAGAGTCGTAATCAGTTTTGAATGCGATTTGATAACAACAATGGATTCCGGTTGTGTTTTCAATTTCGAGGCTTTCGAGAGAGAGTGTTTTGCATTGATTGCATTGTTGATGAGCGCCAACAATGACAATGGTTTGTCCTTATTTAATTTTTTCCAAAAAGTTGAAGGACTCTTGCAATGGATGCAAAATGATAATAATCGTAAATGTTCAAATGTTGTTTATTGGTCCATGATTAGCAGTTATTGTGAATTGATGACCAATATTAAAGTGAAAACAAATAAAGATATGAAATTCCTGTTTGATATAATTTTGAAATCTTTTGATCACATTTCTCAAAATATAAAATTTGAGAAAATAAGAACCTCTGCGGAGATACAACAAAATCTTAAAATTACTTATATCAACTTAACTATTCAAGTAGTTCTTCCTATGTTAAGCAATATTGCTATCACTTTCCCTACGATTATGTTCCTGAATTCATTTACAGAAGTAACCACATGTCTCTCCGGTCTATATAGCGTCACACTCATTACATTTATGGTACCCCAACTGTGAGGAATATTTTAAATTGTTTGAATGTGTGAATGTAGGGATGGTGTATGTTGATTTAAGTAAGTTATTATTAGACTGATGATTTTCCCACCCAGAAGGAAATTGGTATTTTTTATATTTACAGTGATAGAGTTTTTGAATTTTCTGATCCTCAGAGTATGGAACAATCAAAACCAAACCAATATTATCCTAATTATTATTTATCTGATTTCTATTATGAAACATGATGAAAGTGATTTATTAAATTTAAGATCTTGTAAGATAGATTATGTAAGATAGGAAGTTTTTTTTGGTAATAAATCTATCTCTTCAACTGGTTTATGTTCCAATTTAGTTTATCAATATAAATGTAATGGGTGTGATGCCATTTACATCCGACTCCTATGATAGAGAGACTTGTCATCATCTCTGTAAACAAATTCAGGAACATTGTTTTTTAAAAATCTTTTGTCGTCATTTTTCAAACATTTATAAGAATCATAAATGTTAATTAAAAATTGATATCAACATGACTTATTATATTTCTCAATGAAATGTTGTAATATGTACAGTAAAACAAATATATCTAAATAAATAATTATCGACCCTAATGTCTTAAAAAAGAAAAATGTCCAAGCCAAAACTATTTGAAAGACCATAATTTGTCAAAAAACTGATTATTTATTAATACGAAAATTTTAATATTAAAAAATAAACCTTTAAATTTAAGATAATATTTTCCATTGCTATTATCAACTCGATATCCGAAATGCCGGAATTATATTTTCTTTAGCGAAGAAAGGAAAAATTGAAACTCTTAAAACATAAATAACAAAGAATACTAAGTACAAATATATTTATTTAATATAAATAATTAAATAATACTAATTTAGTATCCAGTGTTAAGTAAAAAAAACACTAGAAAAAATAAAGATTTTTCAATAAAAACAAAAAAGAAAAACTTTTTTCTAATGCATTTATTTAATTTAAACATAATTAATTTTGTAATAAAATATTATTTTTTTAAATTAATTAATTAATTAATTTATATATTTTTTAAAACATTTTCTACGACTGATCTCCATTCTTTGGATTAATATTATGTATCTTATTTGTAATTTAACAAAATAAATATTCGTTTTAGCTTAAAAACTATTTTTTATACCTGACTTAAAAGAATAATTAAAAAAAATAATTTAATCTGTTAGATCCAAAATATTCTTTTTTTATGTATCAATAAGTAATAGAATATCAAAAAGTAGAGAATAATGTTTTACTATTTTTTTTCCTTTTATTTTTTGTTACATTTTATTTGTATTACATTAGTAAAATTTGTATTTTTGATAATTCAATTTCTTATTTAATAAAATTTCTGTTTTTAATAAAATAAGTCAAGATTATATGAATTTCTAATTAACTTTTTTTAATTCTTTTCAATTAATTTTATGTTTTAAATAAATTGTACTATTTATAAAAAAATGCTGAAAGCTAATAATAATGAACAATCATGAAGATTGAGGTAAATTATTTAAACTATAATTTTAAACTATAAATTTAAACTATAAATCATAAAACTTTAATAAACAGGTGTAATATACAAAAATACTTTTTTTGAAAAACCAAGCTTATACTATTCTTGATTCAGAAGTGGAAAACCGCGGAGACCACTAAAATCGACTAAAAATTTTCCTGGACGGAATTATATGGATTTTTTGCTGATTTGAGATTGTAAAATGAGATTCCATTATCAGTGGGACTCTTCTGATTCCTGGATTTCGACTCTGAATCGACAATTTGATCGATTTTGAGTCGAAATTTCAATTTTAAAACTCGAGCTATTGGAGTGGCAAAATAACCAACCAGTAAGGTGAGAACTTTGTTATGTTTCAATGCTGTTTGATAATGGAATCCGGAACTATTTGACCACAATATAATCAAATAAACTATAATTATTATTGAAATTGTTTGTCATCAAATCAAGAAACAAATAATTGCGTGTTTAAAGTATTATTTAATAACAATTATTTATTCTTTTTAATATTAAAATTTGAATCGATCTAATATTTTTAAAGTTTTTAAAATATCTTACACTGTAATTTAAAATACAAATTATGTTCGAATTCATTGTGAACATCCAAACTATCAATTTTCCATCTGAGTGGGAGAAACACATTTACAAATACTAAACTCAACATACAAAATTCAACATACAAATTTCAACATACCAAATTTTAAATCATTTTTAAATCCGGTTTTTAAATCACTTAAAAAAAATCTTATTATCGATTTGTAACTACTTGGTAACTATTCGGTAGCTATCTTGGCAATTAAGTCAATCCCGAATCTCAAAAAAATCGATGATCTTATGTCAAGCGTTGGATCGAAAAATTTGAGTTTCCATATTGAGGTTGCTAGTTTAGTTGAAAATGATGATTATAGATGGACGAGATTATAACACGAGTAAGGATTATCATCTGATTATCAAAGAAATGCGAAGCAAATTAAAAGTAAATTGTCCTGAGTGTTCAATTTAGCCAAATTTGATGAGTGGCTACTGCATGCAAAAAAGAAAATTCTACCGAATGAAAGTTTGTATGTCTTAGTGACTGAAATAAAACAACTAATCCGATCAATTCAATGTATTTCATTCACAGCTTACCAGACAAGTTAAAGAAAGAGGTTGTAGCCAAAATTGAAAAAGAATTTAACATTTCAAAGTGAAGTTAAAAGATGAAATATAATCAACATAACCTGAAGTGGTTGCAGTGACTCACAACAAACTACGATGTGCTGGAAAAAATCTCCTTGGACACTCACAAAATGTGTGTAAGTGTAAATCTTATAAATTTGTCAAAGTATGGCATATGAAATCAAATCGTAATGTATTGGGAAACGACAATGAGGATGAGGATCTAGGTTCAACCTCTACTTAATTAAGGACATAGGACCAAATGAGACATTTAAAAGAGTTGTTGGTAAAACTACTAGATTCATGAGTCTGGATTTATAGATCTGGCAAACATAAATTGACGAGTAGAAGATGAAAGTGATGGTCGACACAAGTAACAGTGCAACTTTTATCAGAAGAGGATGCAAGATTTCACGAATAGACAAGATAAAGAACTTAAATCTTGTAGTTGCTGACGGTATTTAGGTGGCTTTCTTGGATAGAGTGCAACTAAACTCGATGCTTCTTGAAAAATAAAACGATCTGGGACATGTTAAAGCGATTGTAGCTGAAATAATACTTCCAGATGTAGATATAATCGTTAGAAACGATATTATTCTCAAAGATAGATTAACGATACAAGTAGATGGTAATGATTTATGCGTGAAATTTGGTGGTAATTAAACCAGATCACTCGTTATCACTACATTTACGTGACTTAAAATGGGAAAGAAGTTAGAAATCAAAGATGATGATTTCGAAGTTCAGTTTGACTGAAATATTTGGAGGACAAGATGGAAGTTCGTCAATGATCATTCGATTGTGAGAGCATTGTGTCTAAATTATGACATTAGAATGAAGATAAAATGATAAAATTTCAATAATTAGAAGAATAATTTAAACTTTTATTAAATTAATTTATTTTTTAGTTTTCATTTTAATTAAAATGATTATTTTTAAGATTTATGTTTATCATAAAGTATTATGTGTAAATATAAATATTAAAATAATAATATTACTATTATTACTGTTATTATTATTATGTCTTAAATGTTAATATATTACATTTGCTTTTCAAGTAAAGTTCAAAGAAAATACTTCCATTAATTTAAAAACAGAAAAATATTCAGTAATTTCTCGTAATTCCTAAATAAATAGAAAAAGATTTATAATTTAATTCATTCTCCAATTACGTGTTTGTATTATCTTTCCATGCTAGATAAAGTTCCGGCAGCAATTTTCTATCTCAATCATAATTAAAGAATCTTTCAGATAATATTTTGTAGAATAATCGAAATATTTAAAGTAGATTGGAAAATACGGAAAAATGTTGAAAAATTAATGTTGAAAAGAAATCATTGTTTTCATCCATTTTTTGTTTTGTGCCGGATGATGGCGGGCTAACCGTCAGAATTAATAAAATTTTATAAAGATAAAAATTTTGAATGGCGTGTTAATGTTTTTTTTCAAATAACTCAATATCATTTTAAAAATTCTTTTAAGTTTATTAGTAAACATGAGCCGACAGATTAACTATATTTGTAAGAATCTATCAACTCACTTTTAATTAGTAAATAAATAAATGAAAAATATTATTAATTTAATGATTATATTAATCAATAACTTTTAACAAACGGAAGGAGTACAAAGAAGATATGAATCTATAATCATAATGAACGAGAAAAACGTCTTAGGGAAAATAATATTAATAAATAATGTTACTTTAACTTCTCTGTATACAGTATATAAATATAATCAGAGGTTGATTTAATTGTTATAGGATTTTCTGTAGGCATGGTTAAATGATAAAAATATTCGTGCTCTCAATAGTGAATAGCAAAATGAAAAAAAAAGAAAGAAAGAAACGAAAAATCGACACACACAGACGGATTAGAACACGGCATGATAGATCACGAATTGTTGAGCCTGGCGTGGCTCGGTAACTCGCTCTCGGGTAAAAACGGAGTCTCAACGCCGATTCTGCCGATCTCCAAACGTTCCGCTTGAGATTGATCGAGCACTGGTAGCGCTTGAGCATGTCGAGTCCGATCAGCATTTCCATCTCTTGGTCCTCGAGAACGCTCACGGACATTGTGAGAAAGACGCCGGCGATCTGCAGCTGGACGCAGTGGACGCGGCCTACAATGTGCTGCGTGCCGACGCTGCGGGCGACCCCCTTCCATCGAGTATCGATCAGATGGTCCACGTGGCAACGACGCGCAAAAGACAATGAGATGAAGGTCATCTGGGCACCGGAATCGACGAAGGCCTTCGCCGCCAGTTGGTCTATGCGACAGTCCACGTAGAGCATCGTCGTCTGGGCGAACGATTCCGGGTTATGTTCCATTGCGTGCTCCATCTGCGAGTCGATGTTGCTCTTCTTGATGAGCTCCTCGATACGGGCTTGCACAGCCGGGTCGAGCTGGTCGGCCGAGTACAGTTGGTTGAGTTCCTGATTGGTCGATTGCATCAGTCGCTGTTGTTCCTCGAATAATTGTTGGAATTTTACGGCATCATGAATATGGTCACACAGTTGAGGATTGTACGCGCGATAAGTGGCCAGCGCGTCCGCATGGAAGCGACAAAAGTTTCTATCGCAATTGTTCAGTTGTTGGATTTAAATTTAATCGATTCGGTGTTGCACTGTGATTTCTCGCCAAACGATTCTGATTAATGCCCGAAAAATCAATGAAAGTGCCACTCGAACTTGTTGTTGGAGTATTTATCGATTGTTTCGGTTTGATTGATGCATACAAAACATCGCAATCTTTAATTCCAAGTTTCCCGATTAACGAACTCGATTCGCCATTGATTATTTTACCGTCTTTTTAATATGAAGATTTTCCGGATCTATATTTACGTGATCATTTCAAAAGTTGCGAAATCTATGCTTGGGTCAAATTCGACGGTTTCCGGGTCCGATAATCTGCTGACAATCACAATTTTCATGTTTTCGGTAATTTTTTATTGAAATATTAAATAATTTTGAATTTGTAGTTGTAGTGATTATAGTTGATGGCTATTTCTTACGAAATTTGATTTCTTTGAACTCTAAAGAAATGAATAGATTGAATAATGCATGGAAAAATCTGATGATGGCTATTGAAAAAATTGCAAAAAAATTGAAGCATCCATTTAACTATGTGGCAGTTAACAAGAACCTACACGTAAAGATATATGATGCTATCATGAACGTACAAGGGTTTTTTCCATCTGTCAAAGATAAAATTTGGGAAAATTGTTAAACCTTCCGAATGCGCAGGTGTCGTTCGGATGATGGAAATTATAATCAGTTTTTCAAAAATCTACCGAAATCCATGGATAATGTGCAACTGAAGACTCCAGATTTTTCGGAAATATTTGATAAATTTTCTTCTCAGATATCTGGTATATCATCTCATCTACAAAAAAGTAAAAATGTCATTTGGCAGGGAAGTAATCAGCACAAGTTAGGGACTTGAATTTACTAGGAATTCTTCGTTCAAGTGGGATAATTTCAATCTACTATTCCTGACACGACAGTGTTTCAGCAGGTTACCCGGCCATTTCTAGAAAGGAATAAAACTCTCTGTTAATTATTAATTATTTGACTTAAATTCTTGTTTGTTTGGTGGTTTGTCGATCAGGCTCAAAGTTTACTGTGATCAACTTTTTTTCACTTCTAAACAGGAACTTTTTTCTTTACTGCCAATGCATTCATAGTTCTTGCATCAGCTGCCTTTATTGTTAAAGACCAAAGGCACTTCCTATAATAGAAGTTAGTTTTGACATTTGACATAGACACTTTCAGAAACAACATTTATTTATAAATGAAGAGTAAATGATACAGCTAGCTCAAGTGTACAAACTACGAATTTATAATTTTTTATTGAAAACAAGCAAAATGAAGTGAATTTTTTTCAAGTGAAGTATTTTAAAAATTAAAAAATTTTCTACATTTTTAAGTTTTTTTTCACAAGCGGCTTGCCGCCTATAAATTTTCTAGTAAATAATAATTATATGTCAATACATAATTAGTCACCCATTTGATCGTGACCACTTATAGAACGGTTCATCAGACGGGCATGATTGAACTAAATAAAAAAAATAATAGTAAATAAATACACATGAATATATTTTTCAAATATCAAATTTAAAATTAAAATATTTTAAGTATCAAATAAAAATATCATTTTAAATTTTAATTATATCAGTTTTTGAAGGTTTGGAAAAGGAATAATTAATATACTGATCTTTAATTTACGTATGAGAATCACGATTTCAAAGCAACACAAGGCATTCATACACAACACATCCGAAATTCCAGACTTTCTTAAAAAAGTTGATGTATTATTTTCAAATAAAAATCATTCACTACAAAAATAAAGGGGTGATGAATCGTTCAGAGATGAAACATCTCGCAACCAATATAAGATACTATACAACTGTGAGGAATGTTTTGAATTGTGTGTTGATATTGTGCATGTTGTGTATTGATTCGGATTGTGCCTCTCCTACACAGATGGATGATTGGTATTTTCTGGATCCTTGAGGAAAAGTCCCCGGTTGATACTTAAATAAATTCGGTGCATATATCGACCCGAAGGCGTCCCTTATACCACCTCTGGTTTACACGAGGGTTCTTTTTACTAGCAACCTCCACCCGCACCACTTCAATTGGGTGAACATCTCCACATGCCACACAGGCTCATCGATAGAATAGCGGTTAGGTACCTTTTCCAACCAGCCTTTGCCTGTGCTCCTCACACAGGCCCTTCACCATGCAGGCACACCCTTCCACATCAACCGCCCTTTCGGGCATCAAGAGTTAGTATATCAGCCAATGGTTGGCTGACGGTATTTATACTATTTATAGATTCATCAGCTTATCTGGCGGACTTACACTCCACCGATCCATTCTCCATATTATTTTTAACGACCACCTCCCTACACTCCCGTTTCTACAGCCTCCAGCCCATCTTTCGTGTATCAGAATCCATAGAGGTCGCTCCCTGAGACCAGTTGTACAGATCATTGGTGGCCAGTGCTGCACCCCTGCAAGTACATGATTCCACTCATCCTTCATATATGGAATCACATCAGACAGTGCACTATCACAAACTTCTTCAACAAACTTTCTATTCACAATCTACCGCACCACCGTTTCTATAGCCTCCATTCTACCTTTCGTGTATCGGAATCTATATTGGTCGCTCCCTAAGACCAGTGATGGAGTATCCCTTATTTCTCACACCTTCCCAACACCACACCTCTTCCATTGTATGAGGGATATGAGTACAACCAGTATATACAATATACCTGATTATTACTATATCCCTTACCTCTGGCACCTTACGCACCACAGAACTTAAGTGAACACACCTGGCTAGTGTACACAGTGTGAGTCAACGGGTCGCCGACCCGTTGGAGGCCACATTTATCGGTTCCCCATATAATATTCCTAAGAAGGACCGATGTACTAGAGATACGATTCTTAACATCCTGATGCCACCTAGTTTGTGTATGAATGGTTTTATTTGCCTCACATCTTTATGGTCTTGGCTGATACGAAACGTATTCCGTAGGTGTAAATCTCTCCCATAGTACTCAATCTAATCGTTCCAATTTTATTATTTGAGGAATCGAAGCTCCTCATTTTTTTTGAATCCAACAGCAAATTTATATCTGGTTTTGGAAATGAATGTTTTTCTGTAATTTCATTTAATTTCTGAAAATCCAGACACATTCTTATAGAGCCATCTTTCTAGGATACAACTACCAAAGGTAAATTCCACGAACTTTTACACGGTCTTTTGATACCTAAATGTAATAAATTATTAATTAACTCATCGATCTTTTGTTTGAGATGCATTAGCTATGTGCGGGGATTTTGGGAACTTTCAAGATATTATTTAATATAAAATTCTATCTGAATACAACAAATATCTGTAGCTTTAAAAATATCATAAAGCCATTACGGTATAAGTTAAAAGCTTTGACAAGTTCCTCGAGGTATATCTTGTTTTAAATATGATTTTATTATGTTTCTACTTTTTTTGAGAAAAAATGCAATGTAATTACTTTAAGAGAAAATTATTTTTTCGGGCTTAACAGGTTTTATAATTTTTATTAGTGTTTCCTGAAAATTAGTGGCGTTTGTTAGATGTGGGCAGCATATCACTCGAGTGATAATAAAACTCTGTCATTGAAGTTAAAATTTTATTTAACACTATCACAATTTTTTATTTCTCTTTTTCATTGATTCTAATATACTTGCTTGCATTAAAACAAAAAATCTCTTTTTTATGTAATATACAATTAACTCAAAATTATTTGAGAAAATTTTTTTATATATTTTTATTAAACCTAAACGGGAAAAAAATTATAAAATTAATATTGAATTTTAATTTCATTTCGTGAATTTTCATTCCAAAAAAATTTTTCTAACTTTAATTAAAAATTTCAAATGACCTTTAAGTTCCGAATATACAAAAATTTAAAATTCAAATAATCTGCATATTCAAAATTTTTCCAACTGGCCAATGAGTTTCTAACAGCATTAACTGTTAATTTTCGTGCAACAAGTCAAACCGTCTCTAAAGACCTTTTTCAGCATAACTGTAATCCAACCATCAAACGTTCTCCCAAACCACTTTTGTTGACGATTTCTAAAAAAGAAATTATATTCCATTTAAACATCTACGGTAAACAATTAAAACAAACAATAGTTTTTTTCGAAAACTCAGATAAAAGATACGACATTTGTAACGAATTTTCAATGAAACATTGTTTGTATTTCCAGCCAAACTTTTATAAATTAAAACTTAATTTTTTAAATTCAATATTAGATATTCTTTTATTATTCTTTTTATTACTTTCATAACAGTTTTTAAATAAAAAATAAAGAAAAAAATTTTAAATTAAAAAAAATTGATTATTTATTTCAATGTCAAATTAACGGATATTTTTTATGGAAATTTAATAAAAAATCAATTAAATAATAAATAAAATATCTTAAAATTTTAAAATAACATATATTAAATTTTTATTAAATATTTATTCATTAGAAAATAACTTTTCAGTATTCTCCTTCAAAGTGATTTGAACATACAAAATAATTTATTTGAGGTATTTCTTCAAAGTTTTATAAATTTCTGTCCTATTTTTAGTATGATATGTAGTAGTTTTGAGAAATATTGGAGGACACCATCAAAATATAAATATAATTTTTCATAGTTTATTAAAACTATTAATATATACAACCACATATCTAACATTCCCAGTGAAGGTCCAAATGTTGTATGTAAACCCTTACAATGTCAACCTACAAGGAAAACTGACCATTGGGTGAACGAAATTTTTTTTGACGCCGTGGCAAAATCGAATTACCGACATGATCGATTCGAGAACTAATGTTTCGCTTGACCAGTCGAAAGAGTTAACCAAATGGAATCTTCCAAGCAATTGAAGTCCATTTTTTGTGAGTGAAACATGTTTGATATTTTGTGTTTGAATGTTGAGTGTTTATTTGAGGTTATGTCTCTCTTACCAAGCTGATTAAAATGTAAATTCTTCTAATTTGAAATTAATTTGATTTAAATCAACATATATAAATAAATTTAATGTCATTTTAAAATTTTAAATGATTTGATAAATTTATAAAAAAAATTTTAAATAAATAAAGTAAATTAATATTTTAAAATAATTAGTGTTTATTGTAAGGATTTTGGAAAACATTTTTAAATTTTTGAATTAAATCTCACAAAACATTTTTAATTAATATTAAAGTATAAAAGTAACAAATAAAGATTTATTGTAAAGAAAGTAATGTGGATAAAATGTGTAATAAAGCTACACTATTAATAATATTTAAAAGAAAAGTTTTAGATAAAATATAAAGTAATTGTTAAATTTTAAAATATAAAAAATTTAAATTTAAAAAACAAATTAAATTTAAAGTAGTGTCTGATATTAGATATTTTAATTATTTAATATATGTTTTTTGTAAATAAATTGAAAAAAATTTGCAAATTGTCAAATAAAATTTTTTTAAGCCAATCAAAGTTTATTAATTTCGACGGGTTAACCGTCATCGTCAGAACAAATGATTTTTCAAACGAAATTTACTTATATAGTGCAGTTAATGATTGTGTAATCAATAGGTAATCAGTTCATCATTTAAAAACTCTCAACAAATTTATAGAGATTGCAGTTTGAAGGTTAATTTTAGTTTCCATAGATTTTATATATAACGCTTCATATGTCACTCTCTCCGAATAATTTTTAAATTGAGTACACAGAATTTTAAAGTGTTGTGAATTTATATCACCTTTATAATGTCTTCTGTGTCCTGCAATGTTACTTCCACCTTCATTACGACTGTGTTTTATGGATTGTGTTCGGATCTCATACATGTAATGGGTGTAACGCCACATACATTGAAGAGACTTCACGTCATCTCCGTAAGAGTGTTAAAACACGGAAACAACAAGGAAAGAAGGAGCGCCGAAGGTCAGGGAGAACTCAATAAAGCCAGCACAAATCTTCACAAAGGATCTTATATTGATCGTGAGAGACTGATTCGAATGATCGAATTAATTATAGGGGTTCTCAGGGGCAACCAAACAGACAGACAATTTGCTACAAATGCCAGAAATCATATCGCAAAATATTGTCGGTTGACAAACGAACAGGAGAGTTTTTAGGCGCCGGCTCTCTCCCTTTACAGTTTCAGGCGTTGCATACTATGATCATCACCGTTGATGACAGATCGGCCATCGCGTTAATTGATTCGAGTTGTTCGAAAACGATTGTTTTAAAAAGGTTACTTAATAAATGCATGCTGTTTTTTGGTGGAGAAAGTATGGTTTTGGAGAATGGAAAGGGTGTTAGAGTAGGTTCGGGTGAATTGCGGCTGACTATAAATAACATGAGTATTATGATTGAATGTTCGATCATGGAACATTTACCGTACGGTCTATGAATCTTAATTGACATGGATGTCATAAATAAATTGAGCTGCGTGAGAATTAATAAAAGTGTTATTGAGTTTGACGAAGAAGAAATTAAAAGGAAAGATGGGAGTTTTAGTTATACTGCATCGTATGCACTTCTTGTTAGCATAAAAAAAGCATAATTTTGATATTGAGTTTAATGAATGTTTGTCGATTAAATGGAATTGGAAAAGTGAGGCGCAGTGCAATCTTCCGAATCGCCAGTCAGTTTTTAAGAACCACAAATTAAAAGATGTTACAACGCTTAAAATTTTAGACGGTTGTATAGAAAAGGGTTATCTAATAGAATACAATGAGAAAGAAATGGTAAATCATTGTTTATACTTTAAACGACTTAGTAAGGGAAGGCGGGTTGAAAGGATAGACGAAAAATTATTCGAGAAGACTAAATGGTTTTTAAAGACGAGGATGCAGAATGATCTTTGTAGAGGTTTATAAGGCATAAAAGATTGCAGGGAAGATATTGTATTGTGCGACGCAAGTTCAACAGCCATTGGAGTAGTGTTAGAAGTCAAGGGTAACAAAATCAAGGATGCATCATGGTTGAGAAAAACTGATGATTCTAGACATATCAATGTAGCAGAACTAGAAGCAGTTGTAAAGGGTTCAAATTTATTGGTGTAATGGAGTTTAAGGAGTGTGATAGTAAAATCGGATAATAAGTCAGTAGTTTCGTGGGTAACCGCAACAATCTCAGATCGTGAACAATTAAATAATAATTAATAAATTAATTAAGATTGTCGTGATCAAGGAGCTGTGTCAGGAATATGAGATCAAGTTTGTTAGTAGCGAAGATAACAAGGCGGACGAGTTGACAAGAATCCAAAAACAAATAAAAAGAAGCAATTGTTTTTTAACGGTTATGGACGATCTACTCAAGCTGCAGCAATTTCATGATAAGTGTCATTTAGGCGCAAACAGAATGCGATATCTATGTGCGAAGCAAGAAATAGGTGTGTCAAACGCGGATATCAAGGATCTGATTTCAAGATGACAAAAATGTCAATCCATCGATCCGGCACCCGTAAAATGGAAAACCGGTAGGCTGAGCGTCAATAAAAACTGGACAAGACTTGCTGCGGATGTTACAAAGTACAATCAACAAACATTTTTAAGTGTAATCGATTGTGGTCTTTCTCGCTTTGCGATATGGAAATAAATTAAGGCGGAAGACGTCAAGTCAATTGTCTCACAATTCTCAATTTTGTTCTGTGAACGCGGGTCTCCCAAGTAACTAATTATCGATAATTATACCACATTTCATTCGGTAGAATTCTACAATTATCCGAAGAATTTATTCCAAAAAAGCTGCCCACACTCCCAATCAAATCATCTGAATCGTCTAAATAAACAATGTGCTTATTAAAGTTGCCTTTTGAATTAGTGTTTTTCGAATTGAAAATCCTTTTTATTAGAGATTTCATAATTATTCGAATTCGACAAAATTGATTTAATTGAAAAAGATCCACTTTTAACTTTTATTAAATGTTTTTGTTACAAGGATTTAATTGCATATATTTTACATTCGAAAATTCAATATATTTTTAAAATTGTTCTTTCTTTAAATAGAAACTCAAGAACGTTCATTTTTTGACTCTAAATCCGCATATTTGAAATTTTTCCTTTAAAATTTTAAAATTGACAAAAATTCGAATTAAAATTTTTATTTAACCAATTTTCAAACTATTCGATTCAATAAACGAAGAAACCATTCACAACTGAAAATTAATCTTGAAATTTTGACAAACAAGTCGCATACAAATTTTATTATAATTGATGAATTAAAACAATTGAAATAAATTTTAACTTAAATATATTTTAATTTAATTTATTCAGTAACTTTTATTTATTTATTTTTTAAATTATTTAATTTTTTAAAGTCATTTAATTATTTACTTTACTAATTTATCTAAATATTTATTTAGCTATTTTTTATTTAATTCCTCTTCTATTTTTTGCTAGGCTAATGTTCCAGTGGCGTAGCTAGGGTATATGCTACCCGATGCGGAGTTCATTTTCATGCCCTCCAAAAACGAAGTAAAACATCGAACAGAAGTTTGATTCCAGAAAATTATTTATTTGTTTCTCAAAGTTGGTGATAGCTGTTGGGTGTGATTTTATATTATTATTTTAATTTTATCAATTAAATTTATTTGTGTCATGGTATGCTTTAGCATCTGAGTTTATTTTGACCCAACATATTATTTAGATATGCATCTCCGCTAAGTGTCTCTAACTCACACTTATTAGATATCCATATCGTACCCAATCAACTCTATCTGGCCCTTTTATCTCGCCAGTGAAGTTGATGAAGTACCTATTGGGTTCTACATTATATTTAAATATATTAAGTCTATGAAAGTTGGCTTATGCTACTTCTGTTCAATTAATAATTATCTAATTTTTTCTCAACATGTTTTTTTATTTGATTTTTATATTTCTTATCATGATTTTATCTTTTTCATACCAGAGATTAAAGTTAAAAGAACATGAACAAATTATATGTGGACATTGTTTTATTAAAATATAACAAAAGAAAATGCTAATCAAAGGCAATCCACCTATCGTCCTTAATCATCAAAATCTGATAGATTTACAAACTCTTCACCTTTACCAGTTGTGATAGAGCGGAACTGTAGGCGGTCACGATTCTGAATTTCAAGTTTTGACTTAAAGTCCAGCCATTCTTGTTGTTCTATAGTCCCTTGGAAATTATTTGTTGGACAAAACAACGAAATTTGATGCGAGGTATCAAAATCAGAAGACTCTCCTTGACTGGTGTCATTTCTGATTACCTTCTTTCCATTTTGGACGTCAACCTCAATACGACTGGTTTTAAAAACAGTTTGCAGCTCATTCTTGGCCTGTTGAAACATTTGAGCCTTTCGCTTCCTCTGTTCACGCCGCTTCTGGGATCGGCTGAGCACCCCAGAGGAAGATGATGTCATATCCTCTTTCATAATTGACCCATAAATGTTTGGATTCGTCACCAGAGGTTTCTTTTCCGTATTTGACCCAATCTTGCTTGCTGATTCTAGAATTATTTCCGGTTGCTCTTCTGTGACTTTTTCGATCACCTTCTTGTAGTAGGTGGACATATTTTGTTGAATTCTCATCTCGGTGACCGCGTTTTGCAAGGAATTTATTTTTCGTTGTCCTAACAAGTATTTGTCCACAACCGGTTTATGAATTGATAGAGGAACTGAATGTTTTCTGTAGTCCTCAAATTCGGTTGTCCTCTTCGTCAATTCGTCATTCAGCTTGGACCATTTTTCTTTCCATTTGTGCAACTCCAACAGCAGTTCTCTTTGTTGGTCTTTGCTTTCGTTATACTTTCTATTCATGCTGAATAAGGACGATGAGTGGATTACAAATATAAAAAAATAAAAATAAAAAAAGAACAAAAAATAATTAATGGAGGCTGAGAAAAACGAATTCTCTTCTAGAAATGAAACTTGGAAAGGACTTTCTCAAACTTCCAGATCGTCAATAATCTCGGCAGGCACTATAAGCACCTGCCGTTAATCTATTAAGAGATTCGTAGTCATTAAATTACCTCACAACCTGTTCATATTCCCTACCTGATCGTCAAAAGTCTCGGCAGGCACTATAAGCCCCTACCGTTATCTATCGACAGATCGGCAACCTCCATCATCTTCAAAAAAAGAAATAAGATCTAAAAATTACCTAGGTTCAAAACAAATTTTTTTTAGTAAAATTTATTCAATAAAAAAGTCTGATCAACTGCACAAATTCGGATGAATTTATACAGTTTCCTTTTACACAAAAAAATTCGCAAAGCCTATAACCGGACAATTCTCACAATCAACCTTCAATCATCCATCAATAAGTCAACAGTCCTCAGATAGAAACAACCCGGAGGTGGCCGAAATTCCGATCAAACCCACGTCAACAAATCAGGCCATCAAATTCTCATAAGAAAATATTTTTAAATCGACAGGATCCAAGGGTCAAAACCAATTAAAAGTTTCTCTTTTTAAATTAATTAATTATAAATTATCATTATAATATTTTATTTTTAGTTTTTTTAGATTTAGGGAGTTTTTCCCTCGCCTGCCTCGGTGCCAGTGCAATGAATAGGCCCGAGGCTGACGCGAAGGAAAAACTCACTGGTCCCAACATAGCATTAAAAAGAGACTACAATTCAAATTTAAGAGCTTTCTTGCTGGCAAAAGAGTCGATGATTTTGTCAAAATCAATTTTCTTCACTAGCTCTTGTTCGATGAACGAAATTGCTAGAGTAGTAAGTCGTAAATTAGTCCTCGTTGATCTCAAATAGTTTTTTATCAATTCGAGCTTTGAAAAACTAACGTACATGTTACCACACTTATCCCATTTCTCAGGAAGATGCAAATCAAGATTACGATGTTCGGAACTGAATCATCCAGTCGATACTTTCTGATTAAACTCAACAGCTCGACAGGTTACTAGCTTCGGAAGTTCAGAGGCTTCTTGAGAAACTTCGATAAACCATTGAAGCCTCTTTCGTTCTAGTTAAAATTCTTCTTTGTCAATGTAGTCTGAAGTAATATTAAGTTTGACCTGGATTTCAGGGTCCAACAGTTGGAAAGATGATAAAAAAACTCGTATTTATCTGCCACATCATAAAGCTGTTCGAATCTAATGGTTAGTTGCTGAACAATGTGGTCCTAGGAAGAATAAATTTCCCATCGTGGTTCGTTCATTTGCGTTAATTCGGTATCTTCATACATTTCACCTAGGGGAATCAGATTTTGATACCCATGCATCAATTTTTTATAATTTTTTGCTGCCCCTTGCCAAAAATGCGTACCTAATGCCCGGTGCAGCCCGCACCTGCTTCCCCATCCCAGCTACGCCCCTGTAATAATCGGTCAATCCCTTAATTTTCCACTCAAATAGGTTGGGTTCGAGGTCAAGAATAGAATTAATTACTCAAAATATTTATTTCTATTACAATTAACTTTTTTCCAAACAAATTTACGAGGAAAAATATTTTATTACTTTGTACAAAAGCCATATATCAAAATTTTGTTATAAATATCAATATATATTAACATGGCAAGAAAGTTTTTTCCGTTACTCTCAACTTCTAAATAAGAAAGAAAATTACCATTCTAATGCTATTTTTTTGTTAATTCAAGTTTATAAATATTTTTTGGTAAAAAAATCAATCAATATATATATATATATATATATATATATTAATTTGTGTCATATGATCACTTTTCATATTGGATTTAAAAGGTTGTCGGTAAAAATGGAGTTTTCAAAATTTAACAGTCGATGCTATGCATACGTTGAGTGGAAAAATGGAATGACTGCAGCTGAAACCTATAGAAAGTAGTTCAATGCCTTCCCTGATAATTGCCCAACGGAACGCACAATAAGAAACTGGTTCTCTGATTTTACCTCAGACAAGCGGCTATCGTTGGACGATCACCCACGAAGTGGACGTCCTTCAGCAACAACAACTCATGATTTGATTGAAAAATTTAGGAACATAATTGAGCACGATGAAAGAATGTCTTTAAGACACATCAGTGAAATGCTTGATGTCAACAAAGAATCAATAAGGACAATCCTCCATGAAAATTTGAACAGGAAAAAGATTTTGAGCATCTGGTTGCCTTATCAACTGACTGATGATCACAAACGACAACGTAATGAATCCTCAAGAAATTTTTTGCAACTTGTGCAACAATATGGGAAGGAATACTTGATGAAACGATGGATAACAGTTGATGAAACGCGGATATCATTTTCCCCTATATTATGGAGATCCGACTTACGAGTATGGGCAAGTGGTGATGATCCTCGACCACGTGCTGTTCAAAACAAAAAATTTGGACGAAGAACAATGCTTATTTTGGCATTCACAGCTTATGGTAAGTTTCACATCGAAGTACAAAATCTGGTGAGGCTATCAATTCTGAAAGATATACAGAATTCATTCAAAATAGTCTTACGAAGTTTAGTAAAGACAGACGACGAGTGAATATGCGAGAAATTCTTTGGCAGCATGATAATGCTCGACCACATTCATCCAAGTTTACCACAGAGTTTTTTTCAGAAGAAACATGTTAAATTGATTAAACAAGCCCCATATTCGCCTGATTTAAATCAGTGTGACAAATGGGTATTCGAATTTTTAAAAGGATCACTAAGAACAACATCATTTGCAAGTGAGAGAGAGTTCTTACAAGCGGTCAGTGATATTATGAGGAATCTCTCACTAGAAAAACTTTCACATGAATTTCATAAACTTTTTACACATGCTGAAAATGTTATTTGTTGTAATGGTGAATATACTGTTATTTAGAAATATATATTTGTTGTTTTATATTTGTTTTATTTAGAAATTAGAAATACAGAGGAGTAACGGAAAAAACTTTTTTGCCATATTAATAAATTTTAGTTTTAATTATAAATATTTATACGTTAATTATAAATTTATTTATGACTGCTTTAATTTTTTAAAAAATTAATTATAAAATTTTTAATGGCTATTTTATTTTTTAAGAAAATTAACTGTTTAAAAAATTAACTGCTTTAAAAATTTTAAAATATTTTTTTTAATTTTAAAATAAACAAATTTGAAGTAAGTTGTTTAAGATTTGCATTTAAATGTTTTATAATATAAAATTTTAGTTAAAAAAAGTCCTTACAAATGCAAAATATCCATATTAAACGCAACGTTTCTGATGATGAACGGCATGTTATTATAAAAAAAACACGAAGAAGGGAAAACTCCTGCAAAGATCAGTGCTGAAATGGACTTCAATAGAAAAACTGTGACTTCAATTATCAAAGTATACAGAAAATACTGGAAGGATTTAATCTTAAAAGGTGAGAACATCAAAAGACAAGAAAATTACATTTGAAGCCCAACGCATAATCAGACAAGAATTTGAAAGTGATGAATCAATAAAATTGAAAAAGTTCAAATCTAAATTATCAAATATTAATGTGAATGGGTCAACAACATCTATTGATAGATGTTTGAATAATTTAAATTACACATTAAAAATAGAGTTAGTCCAGCAGAAATGTGACGAACAAAATCGAAAAAAGGTTCGAATATTGTACGCATTTCTAACTTGGGACGATGAAAAGGTTATATTTTTAGATGAATTTGGAGTAAGTTGCTCCAGTCGACTAAAATGTGGCAATAGCGTTCGCAGATTAACTCAACGAAAACATTTTACCACAATTAGATCTAAAAATTTCTCCGTGGATTAAATTATTATTACACCGGATTAAATTAATTGGAAAATCCCGTAATAATAATAATAATAATAATAATAATAATAATAATAATAATAATAATAGAAATAATATAAAATAGTAATAATATTATATCAATGATAATAAATTACTTAAATTTATTTAAATCTGATTGGTTGATGAAGTCTACAATAAAAATTTTATAATAATATAAATAAATAAATACATAAATATTTTTACAATGAAATCAAAATATTATTAACTTCACAACAAACATGAGACCCTTAACTGGAATTACATCGATCCTACCGCTGCTGCTGCTGGTTCACGTTTACGTTAGTTAATATTGTTGTATATTTTCGCAAGTCTTTATAGTTTCTACACTTTTATACACATCTTAAACATGTATAAATTTACAATTCTTAAATGAAGTAACAAATTTACAAAGGTCCACAAAGACAGTTAAAAATGCGTATTTCCAAATAGTTAATTCTTAATCCCGTTTTGTAATTTCCCGAGGAGCCTCTCTATTTGATACTATCTTTTTTCATATATTTATATTAAATTAAATTCATTAAATTCAGTCATTTGTATTAACAAAGTTTCTTAAATTCAAATAAATAAAATAATAATAATATATAACTATATATTAATTAAAAAATATGGTAGTTAAATAATTTAAAGTCCTGTGATCATTGTCGCTTCGATATGTCTATCGCAATGATTAGTTACATTTTGTAATATAAAATTATAAAATATTAATAAATAAATCTTAAAATTTAGAATAAAACATTTAATGTAGTTTATTCATATAAAATATTTCAGTAATAACTGAAAAATTATTTAAAACTTTTAATAAACCTAAAGAAAGTTGAAAAATTATCACAAATAATTTAACAAATTAAAATTTATTTTAATTAATTAATTTCGAACATCATTTAAAGAATTTCCCATAAAGTTGTGGACAGTGCAGTTTCAACGTTCATTTTAGCATCCAAAAAGCGTACATGTAACGCGTCGCGACAATGTCACTCACTCCTTATTAAGAATCCTACTCAGTCTACCCGATTGTGACTTGTGAGCACTCACAATCAAGTCGATCGAGCAAGGGTCTGGGTCATTTGTTACATTGTAAAAATAAAACATATTCTGTTTCAAAGGATGCGTTGTCTGTTTTACAGATTTATCTTATGAGTCACTGTTCTGTGAATTGATAAGACATTACAACTCATTAGTAAACATTCAAAATGTACATTTTGTACATTTTAAAAATCATCAATTTGTTCGTGATGTCGACATAAACTCCGAAGTTTTCCGTTAAGTGGACTGATGGAAACATCATCCGACAGGTGCAAAACACGACCTAACCCATAATTTGGTAAAAAGTATTCTTCATGTAGTTCAAATGTATATTATCCCTTAATAGAAATGTATCCAGAATATTTAATGTTACACTATTTTCATACAGAAAGACAGAGAGTTATGGAGATTTTAAATTGAACATTTTGCTGATTTTATACGATAAAAAATAACTAAATTCTCTTGTGATTCAATATTTTAAAAAACTTCCGAATAATGAAAGCTTTTATATAGCACCCAGCTATAACAAAATATTTAAATGAAACAAAAAAGAACGAATTCGATATTCCAGAATTACAATACTTACGGCTGACATTGACTTAGGACGCTTAAGTTTTATAAATAATTAATAACACTTTCCTCTTCTAACGACACGAGACAGATTCAAAACAGTAAACACTAATTGTATTTGTTTCTACAAATGACTGATATTAAAAGAATCTTGGAATATTTGTCAATTATTTTTTATAACCGAGAGCAAAATATATCAAATCGTACACAATAATCGACAGTTTTAACCATTATATATATATATTAGGTTGGTCGAAAAATAATGGCGGTTTAAGGACACAAACTTCAAAGACGTGCAAATTCACAGAAACAAAAGTTTATTAATCAAAGTTTGAACCGTTGGAATCAATACATTTTTGCCAACGAGAAACAAGTTGTTTTATTCCATCAGCATAAAATGTATCGGTTCTCGAAGCGACGAATTCTTGGAAGGCATTTTGAGCATCATTTTCGTTTTTGAAAATTTTTTCACGTAGGAAGCTGTACAAATGTCTGAAAAAGTAGAAGTCCGTTGGCGAGAGGTCTGGTGAATATGGTGGATGAAGCAGGGTTTCATAGCCCAACTCATTAAGCTTTTGAAAAGTCACTGTTGAAATATGAGGTCTAGAGTTATCATGAAGAAGGATGGGACTTTTTCGATTGACCAATCTCGGATAAAGGGTTTTCAATTTTTTATGCATTTCATCAATTTCATGACAGTACCTCTCCGCTGTGATTGTTTCACCTGGATTCAAGAAACTATAATGGATGATTCCAGCATCACACCACCAAACT
>MQRK01193035.1:1754-11779 GCA_001938485.1 Girardia tigrina | reverse complement strand
CATTCAAAAATTATTTTAAATCTTTTTACTTTAAAATTAAATTATTTTTAATTAGTAAGAATCAAAGAAAATATCAATCATCCATCTGTGTAGGAGAGGCACAATCCGAATCAACATTCTACATGCACAAATATTAATACACAATTCAAAACATTCCTCACAGTACTTATACAACAAAGTAATATTTAGGTAATCAATATATAATTTCTAAATCATAAAAATACTTAAAGTCAATAAAGTTGAAAACAATGGTGTTTGTCCATTGATTTTATAGTCAAAGGATTTGATCACCAATGCTTGACACTTCACCTTCTTCAGTAATTATTAAGTTATGAACACAAAATCCTCAAATCAAACGTCTTTCAATGGAGAGAAAACGGTTGATTCTTGCACTCGATGTATAAATTCAATGAAATGGGTGTGAGACTGCATACATCTGAGAGACTTGTCGTCATCTCTGTAAACACAGGAACATAATCGAAGTGAAAGTGGTAGTCATATTGCTCAGCACAGAAATAACTGTTTGAATAGTAAAGTTGATTTAAGTGATTTTAAGATTTTGTGTTCACGATTTAATAATTTCTATGAGAAGATTATCTGTGAAGCATTGTTGATCAAATCATTTGATCCTAAAATCAATGTGCCAACACCATCCTCTTCAACTTTATTGGAAGAATTTTTATGAATTAGAAATGACATAGTTGGATAATTGAATGTTATTTTAATATTCAATTATTGTTGTTGTTTTAATATTTGATTATTTGTGTTAGAATTTAAATATATTCATTCTGATGGATTTCGATTGTGTTCCTACTGATATAATGATTACATAAACATTGCTTCGATTTATAAGTGCAAATGTATCATTGTTAGTTGATTCTTATGATGAGTTAATTTAAATTTATATTTCGCCAAAATAGTTTATTATTTCTTTAATTGGAAAGTTTTAAAAATGTAAATAAATACAAAAGTTTTAAAATTAAAATTGATATAATTAAGAAAACCGCCAAAAATTAAATACTTATTTAAAAATAAAAATATGTATACGGCCATAATATTTGATATTTTTAATCAAAATTTTGAAATAATTTAAAATTAATTTTAAAATAAATAAAAAATGGATTAAACTTTATAATATTTCAAGACTTGATTTTTAAATAAAAGGCTTATGGTAAATTTAAATTAATTAGTTTACGATAAAATTTTATAAAAACTTTTAGTTTTTAATTTAAAATTTATTTTATTAATTGAAAGTTTTAAAATTTATTAAAAAAATTTAGTTAAAATTTACAGCTCAGTGGTGTGAATATTCGCAGATCTACATAGTAGTCATGTGGAACAATCATAGCATACTCTGTATCTGATTAAAAGGTTTTAATTGATTGTCGGTAGTCAGAATACAAATTGAATTCAAAGAAAAATTTAATAGATTAACAAGAAATTTGTTTAAATATGTAAATTATTGTGATTAATAAAAATTGTGGTGTTGAGTTATGAGTGTTGAATCTGCTAATAATGAAAGTGCCAAAAATGCTGCTTACAATTCTGATTTTTGCAGTTTTCCCTTGAAATTTATAACAATATATTATGATGAACGTTTTTTGAATTTTTTAAAATATTATTGTAAAAATTATAAAGATGATTTTTAAATCAAAACAATTTAAATAAAATTATTGATTGATTTAAAAGTAATGTTTAATAATGTTTGTTATGTCTAATAAAAAGTGTTTGGTCATCACAAAATTTGCAAAACCATGGAACTCGAGATCAGTAATGGCTTTTTATATGTAAAAAACCAAAACAGCTCAGAGCTGTGAATATTCGCAGATCTGCATTGTGGTCATGTGGAACAATCATAGCATACTCTGTATCTGATTAAAAGGTTTTAATTGATTTTCGGTAGTCAGAACATTAAGAAGGTTTCCAACATTTCTAAATTTATCATAATTTAAATTGTCTCTAGTGCAACGGCCAACAAAACTTTGTCAGTTGACATAGAACTAGATTGAAACCATTTTTGAAATAATCATTTAAAAAAATATTCAAACAAAGATTTTCGTTTTACACAATTATATTATTCTTAATGATTTCTTTTTTGTGGTGTAGTGTTCACTAATCGTATCAGCAGCTGCAACCAATTAAGAGTTTTTTTAAGTGATATTTAATTTAATTTTTTGATTTTTAATTTTGAAAAAAAATTTCTTAATTGGATTTGCGACCCCTGAAATTTTAGAGCTGAGAAAAATTCAGACGTACACTAGAAAATTTTTAATTCAATTAAAAATTTAAAAAATTGATCAAAAAAATAATTATCGAAAAACTGTGAATAATTTAATTTGGTATTGTTTGAATAATTGGCGTTGTACAGAAATTTTTTGAATTGAAAAAATATACTGATTGAAATCGTTTGGGATTTTTTATTTCGATTACATTGATCGATTTGGAAATTTTGCCTAGTTTGGGTAAATGTCAAAATGCCAGAGAATAAATGCTCGGAAAAACAGGATCATCGGATCTTGGTTTTATCGATTTGTTATCGGTCGTTTACCGATGGAATTCGAACGGGAATCCGTCGATCCCGATTATCGAAAATATCTGATCGCGCAATCGCGAATCGTTGCCACAACAGGAGACTACTTGTACTTGGCAACGGCGCAATACGATCCCCGATGTCTCAATGTCGACCAGCCCAGAGAACGATCCCTGCAGATGTATTCGGAATTTCCCGATCCGAAATGCGGTCGGAGTCTGTGGGCGACACATTTGACAGGGACAAACGCGATAATTTACGCGACTGATATCGGTGACACAGGTCACTTCATGTGAGATAGAAATAAAATTTTCAGTTGTTTAAATAGTGATCAGTCTCAAATCAGACTTAGTTTTACGAGACTGAAACCGGCGGGACATTGAAGTGCATCTGTGTTTAATCGTAAATAAACGTTGTTAAACTCTTCCAACTTGTCGATACTATTTTAATAACTTTCATCCGATCAAATAATTTCATCTTAAATTTTATTATCATTTTGTAACATAAATCATTTTTATGATTTTTATTTTACAAAATTTTATTGAACGGGTTTTAAAACATTTATTTTTAACTTTTTTCTTTAACAAAATTAGAATTTTCATATTAATAGTTTAAAATTTAACATATCTTATGTTGCAATTTACAATGTTAATCACGCACGAACATCCAAATACCAATTTTCCATCCGGGTGGGAGAAACACATTTCTTAATAGTAAATAAAACATTCAGAATTCAAAATACCAATTTAATCATAAGAAATTTAAAATTTTCCTAAGTCGGGAACGACCATATTAGAAAGACAAAAAGTCATTTCAAAATCCGGATTCGCGCTGGAGTCGATCGAGTAAGGTTCTTAACCAGTTGTAGTGTTGTTAGGGTAGAACCTCCTTCATCTCAAAGACGAATCTCCTATTCTATAGAGGCTTTTAATTTACAATTAGAGTGACAGTTATTTGAATCTTAATTGATAATCTATCTTCATTTATAAATACTTAAGTTAATGAAAATATTTTAGAACATATTTTTTAAAAGGTTTACGTTTTGTTACGTAGTAATGCGGACTGAAAGTAACAAAACTGGCATTGTTAAAAGAACAATTATTTAAAAATGACTTATTTTTTATTATATAAATTTGAATCGTGAAAATTAAATAATATTAATAAAATTATACATTAATAAATTGCTATCTTTTTATTATTTCAGTGAGTACAAGGAATAGAAGCAAACTCTTCTGTCCATCGACTTGGGATGGAGTTGTTTGTTGGCTTGGAGAATTTCAACCGGGAACAACAGTGAGCCAACCATGTCCTAATTACATTGACAAATTTATAAGGAAAGGTACGAATTATCTGGAGCAGTACATGATGAAATTAACTTATTCATTCATTAATATAAATAATCAAATTTTAAAAAGGATGAGAGACACAGAATTGATATCAGTCCGAGATTCAAATTTAGAAACTTCAATGAAAACATCTTTTGGCATTCTTATAACGTCATATTCCAACGAGAAATTTATTTCTAATATAAATTTTGTAAGAAATTTAAAAAAAATGATGGCAACTTATTCTTAAAGACAAAAACACCCCATTTGTTAAATAAACATTTATTTTTTAAGATAATTTATGTCGTCGGTATAACCGTCGTCGTCAGGTCTCAAGAAAAAAAAAGAATTTTAAATCTGCTTATATATGCAAGCTGTGATTATATCATCAATGAATTGTTATATTCATTATTAAAAGATGAATTTTTATATCATCTAAACACGCTCAATAGGGTTTTTGAGAGACCCGTTTGTACTTTAATCTTAGGATTTAAAGATCTCATATAAAGTACAGACCACCCTCTTCCAATAGTCTTTAAAACGCGTACATAGTTTTTTAAAATCATTTATGTTTATATTATCGTTCAACTTACAACCCTTTCTGTGTTCTGCAATATTACTCCCTCCTTCATTCCGACCATGTTCTTGGATTCTCCTACAGAGATTATGGACGTCTCTCCAATGTATGTGGCATTACACCCATTACATGTAAATTTATATAGGAGATCCAAACATAATCCAAATAGAGTTGGAGATTTATTACAAAATACATTTTGGATTTTATATGTTTGTGATATTATTTTTAAAATTAAACGTTTAAATTGACTAAATCCTTCGGAATATGAAATTCTTAAAATGTATTTTAAAATTCTTCTTAATCATTTTTAATCGGTTTATTAATTAATTTATCAATTTCTCAACAATTGATTTTGAATAACCATTTTTATTCAATAATTTAGTTAATTGGTTAATGCTATCACAACTTTTTGTATAAGTTGATGATGATGACCAAGATCGAAAAATTAGTCCTCTAATCATATTATATTTGTATTGAGATTCACAAAAACTGTTTGGAGTTGTAAATAGCCCAGTATCAGTTTTCTTTCCGTGAATTTTAAAAACATATGAATTTATAAAATATGTAATTATTTGATGATTGATAAAGAAATTTTAAAATTAAAAAAGTTTAACGAAATTATTAAATAATCGTTAATGTTCGTGTAATTTAAAATTATAAAATTTGATTAAAGGTAATTTTTATAGAATGATAATAGAGATTTTTAAATTAATAAAATTTCACGTAATGATTAAATATTTAATAATCTTAGCGTAATTTAAAATTGATAAATGTTATTAAAGGCAAAATTTATCAAATTAAAATCAAATATTAATATTATTAATATTTTTATTTATAGTGGTTTAAGATTTATAAAATTAATTGTTTCAAAAAAAATAATTTTGTTTAAATATTAGTGTTAATTACTCTTTTTGGAAAACATTGTAATGTAATAAAAATTTAGTTTCGATGTCAGAATTCACTTTTAATAATAATTTTGAGGATGTATCTAACTTTAAATATTAGTAAAAAAATTAAATGTTTTTCAAATCCAAAATCAAAGCCACATCAAAAATATGAATGATAATTCTCTAATGTGAGTAACTGTTTTTCTTACTTGAGTCACAAATAAAAAAACAAAAAATCGAATTAAAATATTAATAGAACTTTATTATTTTTATAAAATATAGAGTTAGTTGATCATTATTTCTATTAGATTTCTTTGTTCTTAAAACAATATGGAAGCATTTGCACAACAGATAGAAAGACCTAATAGGAAATGCTCTTGTTGATGTATAATTCCATATTTGAAAATACCTACGATTTAATCAAAAATATCGTAATATGTTTCTCAAAGTTTGTGTACATCTTACTTAATGTATGGCAATTTAATCTATGTTTTTGTCTTTTTTTAGATCTTTTAAAGGAATTTTTCTTCATTAATTTGTTTGAATTTTTAAAACCTTACAAAAAAAGGTTTGAAACAAAAGGATTATAAAAAATAGGTTACCTACAAAAGATCTGTGAACCTTTATAACTACTATTACTGGGCAGAAGAAGGTGCTCGTCTCACTTGTGAAAATATGCAAAATTAACCTAAAGTAACCATAGGTTGGGGATTAACTTCATATAGATTTGAGGATCACTTTATCCTTCGTTATACTATGAATGCTGAAAGATATCTCACTTTGTTTAGAGATGAAGTTTGTCTAGATATCAGTGCTTGTGACTATATTGAAGATTTGATTTTCATGCATAATTAATTTCCTTCACATTTTTCTATCATTGTTTGTGAATGGATGAATAATTTTCATAGTTTGCATTAATTGACAGCCAGAAGTCCTGACTTAACCCCATGCATCCTTTTCTCTATGGTCCGTAGAAAGTGCAAATCTTCTCAACCAAACCAAGAAATTTGGAAGCACTTGAATATGCTTTCATCCTGCAAGAGTTTTTTGTTAAATTAATTAATGCGATTTCAGGTCGATTTCAGAAATTGGTGCCGAATGATGGTGCCTATATTGAATTTAAAGTAAAACCCATGCGAGATACTTATTTATTAAACGTAAAAAATATAATTATATTATAAATTACAGTTATCTTATCTTATAAAAGCCCAAGTCACTCACTGCCTGCCTCACTGCCTCACTAACGCTGTCAAGAACGCTCATATTATCTACTTACAATTGTAAGTAGATATTTATATTAATAATAATTCATATGGAAAATTATTATTAGCAGAATTATTCATGATAATTTTCCATATGAATTATCATGAATAATATAATATAAAATAAGATAAAAATATAGTTTATAAAGAAATTTTGTGAAGACACTTATTTCTAATGATTAAATGTGGAAAACAAATGAATTTTAAAAAAAAATGTCTTTTGAAAATTTATTTGAAATTTTAACTCTATATAATTATATCCGTCATACATGACGGGTTATTTACTAGTCTTATAATATGGAGTTACTTTTCAATCACCCTGTATATTAAATCATGGAAAGCCTTCTAATAGAACAACGATGTGTAGGAAATAAATGTGAATTTATTATTTGAAGAGATTGATGTCATAAGAAAACAAGTATATATTGACCGTAAAAATGATTTCTAAATAATATTAATGACCGTAAAAATCAACCAGATCTTACGGATTATATCAGAGCAATTGATATTAAAATAATTCATTAGGGATTTTGACTCTTTAGGATTGTGAAAACCTTGTGTATTTATGAGACTGATTTATCCATGTAATGTGTGGAATGTACACAGTGTACTATGTACAATTTACATACGAAACTTATGTTAATATGTCCGCTATATCTTAACTGTGTACATCAGAATACACTAAACCAAACATTATTTTGTTCAGTTTCAAATTATTGAATGTATTATATTAAGGCTTAACTGTAGGTTTTATTTAAGAATATCACAATACGAAATTTATATAGGCTACAAACACAATTTTAGGTAAACATTCAATGAAAATGGTAATGGAAAGTCTATCGTTTCAGTAGACAGTGGCGTTAATTATAGGATTTTCATCTCTACCCCAATACATACAATATTCACACTCAAATTCATGCAAACACATACATGCAAGACACGCAACATCAGCAGTAATCGTTTCAGTTGAGAGTATCATTAGATAACCCAGAACGACATATATTACACAATTTCACGAAACATATCGACAAATAAATATTCATAGATACCACAACAAAATGTACTGTAAGCAGTGACTGCGAGTATACATATATGTTGGCATACATACTGCAACTAAAGTTGGAGACACACAAACACAGTGAAAATGGTATCTTGCATTAAAATGTTTGCGCAAAATATTCTAGCAAACACAAACATGCCTGCACAAATATGTATATTTTTGAGGAACTTAAGCACTTTCTTTTCTTTACACAAACCATTGTAAATAAAAATAAATATAAATTTTGATATTGTTATTTTAGTAATTACGAATTGTAATTTATAATCGTCTTGAAAATTATAAAGGTCTTTTTATTAAAATTTTGTCCCAAAGATTTCGTTTCATATTTTATTAAATTTCCATTTTATTTTACATTTTCATTTTAACACAATCACCTTTTTAATTAACATTGTAACGCACATTTTCATTTCAATAAAATATATTTTCAATAAATAAAATTATATTTTGATTTACTTCAATTTGAACATTTTTGTTTTTTAATGAAATTCACATTTTTGTTTTGTCTCAAAACAATTATATTTTAATTTTAAAAATTATGAATTCATATGATATTTGATTTGTTATTTATGATATTTGTTATTTTATGATATTTAGATAAAAGTTACAAAATAATTTTTAGTGTGTTATCATTTCAAATTTTAAATATTACGTTTTATATAAAAACTAAAATTTACTTTATTATTAAATCTGTTTATGGATTTTGTGTTAAAACCTTAAAAATATACCTTAAAGTTTATTGTTACATAAATTATCATTTAAGCTATTTTATGAGAATGTTATTTTAACATAATATATATATCTCCTTTTCGAAATGTAATTATTTCATTATTAAATTGATTAGATTTTAAATTCAAAAATTTTATGAAATCGGCAAAGCTCCAAACGTAGACAAATCGCATATACGCAGTGCCTACTGTATTTATATTTTGACGTTGAGCGCATGGAGACATCAAATTACTTTCTTTCAAAAGAGAGAGCGTCTTGTTGTCTACTAAGTGCAAGGTTTGATTGTACTGCCTTCATTGACAAAGTTGCTAATTAAAATTTTATAATTAAGCATTGTCAAACTGTATAATTTTATTATACAGAGTTGGAATTCTGTTATTCCATTCTTTTTATTAACTTATTTTCTATATAGGTGTATATATATATATATATATATATATATATTAACAAAATATATATATCCATGAAATTTAGAAACCTGTTTTTCAAGGCCTTTTACTCAATCGATTTTCTTCAAATTTTGCACACTTACTCATCCTCGATGACAATAAATGATTATGTGAAAATTTGATCGATAAAATCTTTTTAAAATCCCAAAATGGCAAAAAACGGAAAATTCGGAGATCCCGAACAATATTAATTGCAAGATATCTACTTATAAATTATAAGTATTTTATATTAATTTTTATTGTATTTTTTTAATTAAAATTTTTTAAATTTTAAAAACTTTGTTGGTAAAGTAGAGTTCTGTCTGTATATAGAATGGATATAAAAAATTTAATTTTTTGATTTACTAGTTTTATACTGTTAATTTATTTAATTATTCTGATAATTTATACTGTTTGCTAACTTGTAAAATTTTTCTGATTTATACTTTTAAATTTATTTTATTCGTACTTAACCCATTATCTACCAGTGATCTCATATGAGATCACTTAAAAATCACAAATTTCGTGATTATCTGTCAGTATTTACACATATGTAACCTTTTTGCTATATCTATTAGATATATTTCTGTGATATTTAAATGAGTACTGTAGATTTAACAAAATATAAGTTGAAAATTATCAGAATTTGACTCGGGAGAATTGTCAATTATGGGAGGTAATGGGTTAATATTCTAAGCTAAATAGAATAATTAATGTTATTTTATTTCAATGCGTACATCTCATACTTAATGGATTAATCATCTACGTAATATTCTATATTGAGGCAATTCATTAGTACCAATTAAATCAAATTTTAATGTAAAAATAATAATATTTAATTAAGCAATTAAAACAATACATTAATTATAAAATAAAAGAATGAAAATACGGCTAAATTATTGAAGTGAAAATTTAATTAAAATTTGTTAACACTGAAGCGGCATAATGAGTCGAATTTGCGTGATGAAATCTTCAAACTACCACTACAAAAATGATAATTCATTTTTT
The DNA here is from genome assembly GCA_001938485.1 of Girardia tigrina. Classification (NCBI taxonomy): domain Eukaryota; kingdom Metazoa; phylum Platyhelminthes; order Tricladida; family Dugesiidae; genus Girardia; species Girardia tigrina. The sequence continues at coordinate 1,976 of MQRK01193035.1, read as the reverse complement.
AAATTATATATATATATATATTTAAGAACGCCATTAAAATCAAATTTTATTGCAATATATTTCGGTGGATTTTCCACCATCTTCAGGCTGAATAAACAACAATACCATACAGATTGTTGGCATCCAAGTATGTTATGTATGAGGATGCCTTGGATGGATCATAATTTTTCATGTATTTGTTGTTTGCCTCACCATACCGATGAATAGACTGACAGATTCCAC
>MQRK01193009.1:32728-42944 GCA_001938485.1 Girardia tigrina | reverse complement strand
GGGGGGGGTAAGTGCCGGAGAAGGTACATTTTTCCCCTACTTTCAAACATTTTCTTTTTGTTTGAAAACGCTCGAAGAAGAGGACAATATTTTCTTATCTGATGATGATCACTCGTTTAATGATGAAGTTGAAGATATAAGGTGGATACAATCATCGAATTTACTAATTTCATGGAGGCCGCATGTGAAAGAACCCCAGTAAAAGCAATTGTAAGGCTCATCTGAACGGTACGTATGCTCATCGGTAAAAAATTGAAAAACTAATCTATTGGCAATAAAATGAAAAAAATTGAAATAGTTGTTTCTTGAGTTGCAGAATAACTATATAATGTATGATAATAATAGCTGTGTCATGATGTCTTGTCGGAACGCCTCATTATGTCTTTAGAAAAGAAAGATGCTTGTGTGAAATCACTCGAGACTTTTATCACGCATTTCTTATGAAAGAAAGAGAAGAAAAACAATTATAAACAATTATAAATGAATTATAAAGTCATGAAATTTATAAAAAACGATAATGAACGAAACAGGAAAACTGTTACTAATTAATAAGTAATCAAGAACCTAGACAAGAATGGAATAATTAGAGTATGCACCTCACAATGGAATACACGTATAGTGGACGTTCGGAAGAAAGACAACGCTGTTATCAGAGTGTATCTGGATTTCAGACAGTTAAACAAAATTACGGAGATGCAGGCGTTTCTCATACAGAACGTAGAAAAGATGATGAATAGACTACATGGTGCAAGGTATTTTAATACAATCGATTTGGGAAACGCATACTTCATTGTTAAGTTTGACGAATAATACCAAAAAAAGGCATTTTCCACTTATGAGGCCAATTTATTGTAGCAACCGGGGACGTACCATGAACAAATGACTAAAGTATTGGAACCAATAAAGATGGATGCATTAGTCTATCTAGACGATATATTCAAATTTATATATCATTTTGAATGACTATAGAATACCTAACAGTTTATATATGTTTCTTTGTTCACATTTCAGCATCAGCATTTACCCTTTTCTTTTATTTTGTCAGAAGGTTAACATGAGTGTCCAGTCCTTTGGATATCAACAACTGACCATCTCTCATGCTTAAACTGTGCAATTCATTTGTTTATTTGGAAGCCATTTTGCTATTGGGTACATGGAGTATTATCAGAAATATTTAAACGATAGGATATTTCAATTCACTAATCATTTCATGAACCAAAATTCAAAATCTCGAAAAATGTTAATATAAACTGTAATGAAAATTAAAAAAAAACTTTACAAATTAAATCCTTATTAATACACCAAGAGGCTGCATCCCGGGATTTCCCGGGAAATTGATGTATTTTAATTATCCCAAATCCCGGAATTATTGATATATTTTCTGGGATTTTTTTTCAAAAGTTCTCATTTATGAACTTTTTGTAAACTTAAATTTTAAATTCACAAAATTAGCTTCCACCAAAATACATAAATACATCATATTAAAGATCGGAAAAATCAAAAAATAATGAAAATCATTTTTTAAATAAAAGATTGATTCTGAATATTAGGGTGAACCAAAAGTCTTTTCGTATTTGTTATTAAAAATTTAAACATAATTTAACACAAAAAACATTTAAGTTTCAAAGTAAAGGCCATTTGAATCTATAGCTTGAACCCATCTATGGGCAAGTTAGAAGCAAAGAACTGGTGACACCCGTTTTCGACCTCGGCCAGATTATTGAAGCTGCGACCACGAAGAAAGTGTGCCATAGAGCGGAAAAGGTGATAGTCGGATGGTGCTATCCGGGCTATACGCTGGGTGTGGAAGAAGTTCAAAGGCGTCGAGATTTTTGATTTTTTCCTTTGTTTGTTTGGCGGTGTGCGGTTTTGCATTGTCCTGTTGTAGAAGAACTCGCTTTCGATTGATCAAAGTGGGGTATTTCTCGCCAAATGCCGCATCAAGTTGGGCGCAGTAAAGGTCAGTGCCTCTCGTCGACAATTTCTTTTAATTAGTATATATTCCAATAAATATGATATATGTTTCTTCCAACAACCATATTTTCCAAACATTTGGTTTCTAGATTCTTTGACATAATTTTCTTTTTTCCATTCATTTTATTAGCTTACTTTCTCTCTCTATCGTAATATAAAAAGATCTACTTATAAATTATAAGTACTTTATTTAACGCAAAAAAAGAAAAAATAAAAAGTTAATGTAATAGTGATTTCCCCTTTTACGAAAGATTATATTTTTTTTGATTTTCTAGTTTAATTTAGTTTTGCTGATTATTATTTTTCGAGTATTATTTTTCTACCATCAAAATTTTATAAAAGTTTCTCTTTCCTTTTTTATGAAGCTTCCTATTTATAGATTAACCTATATATTAATTTAAAGTAATAAAACTCAATCAGGATATTAACGATCTTCAAAATTCATATTCAAATCCAATTATTATAGTTTTCATTAATAAGCGAGCATGACTCAAACTCTACTTTCACACCTTTTATCGGTGATTAGGGGGTCCGGTACCAGCACTTGGTACTTGTCTCATCAAACATTATCTTATTTAAACTCTGTGGAATAAGATTAAATAATTCCTCGATTACAAAAATGGTTTGATAATAAACTTTAAAAATAAAAAGTGTTCATAGATGTCTAAATTATGTTCCTAGAAATGTGCACAATAAATGAGATACAATTTGATTTGGTTTGATAACTGAGATTGTGACGCGACAAATGCTCGCACGAGAAATGCTGACCTGAAAAATGCACTAAAGGGAATTGCAAAGGAATGTTAAAACCGACAAGTGTTAATTTTTTATTATTAAATTGTTAATACTAAAAATATTTTTGAAATATAAATTTAAATATAAAAATTCTTTTTTTCTAAATATAAAAATAAATTGGTTTTAAATAACTACAAACAAACAAATTGACTTTGTATTTTATTAATATCATTAAGTCACTGAAAGAAAAGGACCAAATTCTTTACGAAGGGTATATATATCGTTGTGACAAGCGAAATCAAGGTGCATCATCTTCATGGAGATGTGTCAAACGAGAGTGTGTCGGAAGAATGAGCAGAGAAACTATTGGCCCAGTACTGAATATTACTGGTTGCATGCAAGCTCCAAACAATTCTTAGAATGAATCTGAGAAATCAAATCAAATGTAAGTGAACTCGCTGTAAACAGCATTGAAAGACTTCGACAAATTATTTTTAACATTACGACAGGAGTTTCGCTGAAAACAGCTTACCTGTTGCCGTTTATTATATTACTGTAAAATCCCGAGCATAAACTGTAGCGCGTATTAGCTGCAGAGAACATTTTTATGAAAGTGTATTTTTTAGTTGTATAAGCTGCAGCAAGGATTTGCCCGATAATCAAAACGGTAATTTTGATGAAATGTCCGTTCAATATGATATGCCATTAGGATACACAGTTGAAACTAAAGATACCAAGGAATTTAAACTACCGGATATGAGAAAAAAGCGTTTTACCGTCAATCTATGTGTTCTCAAAGACGGTACTAAACTTCTACCTTTTGTTTTTTTGGGCACAAAGAAACTTCTAAAGACTTGCATTCCTGAATCAAAGTTTGTTATTGCAGCTTATTGATCTGGTTTGATGAATTATGTAACTCTTGAGATATGGCTCAAGAAAGTATGGAAGAGTCAAATTACATTGCCTCAAAAGACACCATGGAACAAGGATCCAAAAGTAATATCATTACTTTTATTGGATATGCATCGCTCATATCTTGTCACTACTACACTTGAAAAAATTAAGAAGGAATCCAAAGTAGCTTTCATACCTCCCGGATTGACATCAAATGTGCAGCCATTAGATTTTACTGTTAACCGTTCGTTCAGGTCAAAATTGCGCAAGAAAGGGGAGGATTGGATCATAAAAGATTATGAGAACATCAAACATACTAAGTCCGGAAATATGAAAGCAGCTGACTGGAATACCATTTTCGAATGGATTGTCTTTTCTTTGAAAGAGATTAACCTTTCCACCATTGTGAATGGTTTTCGTGTTTTCATGGAGGACGACAAAGTTCTTGAAATTGAAGAAAATGAAATGAATGTGAACGAGTCTGATCCAAACATTGCAGTTTGTACTTGCAGAATTACTAGAAAATTTCACTTTTATTGGCAATGAAAAGTGTAATGCTTTTCAAATAATCTTATCTTCAATTTGAATTGTTTTTTAGTTGTATACGCTGCACATCATATTATCTGCAATTCAAAAATGTTGCCTTTATGTACGTATTAGCTGCAGCTTATACTCGGGATTTTATAGTTATTTTTTTTAAATTACTCATTTAATAATGCAATTCTTTTTAGCGCATTTGTCTGAGTATCAATTTTGATAATAATATATTAATAGTTTTTTGTTTTACAGTTCAAGCAATGATCACAATTATTTTTATGAATACAATTAATTGATGATTAATCATTTTATTTTTTTATCAAATATTTAGGTCCTTCATAAAATCCAACACTCATAAAAAATCTTCTTAATAATTAGTTGTTTTCAAATCGTTTAAGTTTCATCTTCCATTTGTGCCAGATCCTTCAACTGCCTTTTCGGATACACTTTCATGTACTCAAACCAGTTTCTCAAACCAATATATTCAACGGGAAACTGGAGACAGCCGCTCTATTTTTAATACATCCACTTTAATAAAACTCTCAAACTGTCTTGGTTTCTGACATTTGTCGTAATATGTAAAAATTTTATTTATTTCTTCCTATATACGAAGTGTATTAGAATAATATCGCAATAATACAAATATTATTGATTAAAACAACCACCAGTTATTAAAAAAATATTTGTTTTAATAATCTAAAAAAAATAATTGATAAAATATTATTTATATTAGATAATTTTTTATTTTAAATTATAATTATAATATTTTATATCAAAAAAATACTTTTTTATATTTTTTTAAAAAATTAATAGAATTTTCTAATAATCGGAAACTTGGTTTAAATACACTTCTGAATAATTAATAGAATTAATTCCAGTGAACTCTTTACTTGTTTATATTTTTATTATAATTTCATGAATTAAAAATGTTGTATGTCATAATGGTTTCGTATTTATTCTGTCAACAAAAATAGAAATTGTATATAAAATACACATATCGTTTTAGTTTGCCAAACCAAAATAGTTTGGAATATAAATAAAACGCAAATGTGAATATAATAAATTTATATAAAAATATTGATATTCTGAAAAAAGAAAATACTGAAAATTTGATTTTTGATTTGTTTTTTTTTTTTAAATACAAATTAATAAATTTTTAATTATTAATTACAATTACAATAAAAATTGATTTTTTTTTAAATATTTTTAATTAATAAATTTTTGTGATAAAAAAATTGAAAATAAAGATAATTCTATTTAAACAATAAATTATTTTTAACTTTTATCAAATGTAATTAATTATTATTTAATAAAAATTAATTAACATTTTTTTCTTAGTTATCTATAAATATTTTCTCTTCAAACAATAAAACTGATAAATCGAATTTACTTTGCGTTATCATTTATAATATAAATTTGTATCATAATTATTATTTTATTATTTTATTTACTGTTTTAATGAATGAAAAATAAAAATTTCTGTTTTACGGAAATGGTACACTTTAAAATTTTTGATGTTAAACGGTAAAATAAATAATAATTATTATTTTTAAAAAAATATTGAATTTTAAAACAAGTAATAAATTAAATATTGTTTTATTTATTATTTTCTTTTTAATATATTATATTTTATCGTAATGTGGTTCATCTTTAATTAATATTTCTATTTTATTTTGTTTAAATAAATTTAATTATTTTATATTTTATTGATGATCCGCTAAAATTTTAATATTTGTTTTTGATTTTTTTCATTATTTATCTATTATTTATATTTATTAACTTTAAATGTTTGCTTCAGCGTATTGTATTATATTATAAATATAATATGTTCAAATTGATTCAAAGATAATATAAAATTGTCATGAAAAGCTCATAGCTATGGGATTTGTTTCCTACGACTTGAAGAAGCAGTTGCCATTCCAAATTCAGAGAAATGTGTACCCTTAGCCTGCAAAAATAATTTCGACAAACAACATTGTAAAGTATATTGGACTGTCTTGTCACTGTGTTAAGTGCTACAGAAGAAGCTTAAAGGACGTGATTGGAACTCCTCACTTCTGCAAATACTCGCTTCCAAAGACTGCGACATGTTTAACAAACTGAAATAGATAATCTTGTCTTGGTTTAGGGAATAGCTGATATCTTTAAAAACGTTCTCTGGATTGATGATGCGGTATTTCACATAAGATGGTTTGTAAACTATTACAAGTGACATTAATGACTAGAAGAAGATCCTCATGTTACATGTGAACAAAACGCAGAATCGAATTACAGTAATGGTATAATGTAGAATTGCTTTGGATAGAATTGGGGATTCTTTATTCTTTAAAATATTATGAATGCCTAAAGGAAATTTACTATGTTGAGAGAGGAAGTTTGACACATTTCCAATTTTTAGACAAATATTTAAGATTTGATTTTCATGCAAGATTGAGGTCCTTTACTATTTGCTATAATTGTTTATGAATGGCCGCATAATCAATTTCCTGGAAGATAGACAGGTTGGCGTGTTTTGCACTAATGAATAACCTTAACATCATGCAATTCTAGAAGTTTTGTCTATTGAGTTGGTTGAAAAAGTAAGACCAAAACCAAGAAATTTGTAAGAACATGAGGGATGAATACATTAAGTTATGGCTTTAATCCCACTAGAGTTTCTTGTGAAATCAATTGATACGACTTTTGGTCGACTTGAGAAACTGGTGGTAAATGCTTCGTCCTATACTGAATCTTAAAAAAAAGTCCACGCAATATACTTTCTCATATTTATTGAACGTATAAATTGTAGTAAAACTATTATTACAGTTATTTTATTATAGCGAGTTACTTTTTAAGTCCTATATAGTTCAAGTTTTTTGATCCAATTTTATGTTTCTAAAATGAATTATCTAAAAATATTATTTTATTTATTTATATTTATGTAACAATGATTCAGTGAGTATTTTAATAAAAAGTTATCCGGAAAGTCTGGCTGCTGGTCTGTTTTGGATTAATGATATTTCCTGTTTGAGGTATCTCAGATAGAAGAGAAGAAGACAATTATTGTAATAAAACTTTTCAGCACGTTAAGTTTTTAAACAAAATTTTTTTATTTTATATTGTTTAAAATATAAATATTTAATTTATAAAATATCAACTTAACTTTAAGATTTGGAATTTGTATTCGGTAAATTCAGTGATTTAATCATTTTTCAATAATTTTTATTTTAATTCTTTTATTACATAGATAGTTAATTTAAAAATTATAAATTTCGTTCGCTAAACATCCAAAAAGGTTAACCGTTTAAAGAACATTAACTTTGATTTATGTCTTTTTAAACAATAAAAGCACGAAAAAAACAGACAAAAGGAACTATTTTTTAAGAACAAAATATTAATAAAAAATTAATGAATATTATTACATTCTTATTGATAAAATATAATAAGGAATCCCTCAGAGAGAGTTGTCAAACTGAGTTAATATGAGCAAGAAGACTGTAAAGAATATGTTGGGTGACCTTTGAGTTAGAGAATTGTGCATTCGACTGGTCCTACGCTTTTGTACAGCCGAGAAGCGAAAGACATGAATGCAAACATGTCAAGACAACCTGGCTCTATTTGATGCTCTTGGACGTAAATTTTAAAGAATTTTATTACGAGGATAATACTCCTTGAGTCTTTATATTCTCTACAGTAAGCAGGGATCTAGTGAATGAGTATTTCCAGAGGAAAAGCCATCGTAAATACTCCGTTCGGGAACATCTCATCGAAAATTTCTCATGGTCACTGTGTTTTGGGAAGCAAAAGGGATGCTTAAACTCGACCTTACCTCTGGGATTATTGACTCCATAACTACGGAGCATTGCTTAATGATATGAGACAATTGTGAAATAAACTAAGGAAATAAAAACATATATCTCTTGTATGACAACGCATCTTTGCACACAGCTCACAGAACAATGGACCCAAAGGTTTTTTGGCTTCTCATCTGCTCTTCAGCCCTTACCTGACTTTAAGTGATTATTTTTTATTTAATCACTCAAAAAAACAGCTGCGAGATCAAGGAATTAAGTCCAAAGAAGATCTCATGGTGCTAGTGCAGAATATTTTTGACGAAAAGAACATCAATTTCTTCGAAAATTGTCTGTTTTTGATTGAATATCAATAGAGGAAATACCTGATATTAGGAAATGATTACATAGAAAAGTGAAGTTTTCCATTTACCTACCAAGGATGCTTACTAAGTTTAGGACTTTTTACTAAGTCTTTTTTTTACTAAGTCTAAGGACCTTTTATCCGCAGCATGTATTCATCGATCTAAGTTTAATAAATTTCATCACAAAATTTGAACTAACTTAAACCTACATATTTTTTTGATTTAATAATTTACAAATTTAAAAAATAAAATTAAGAAAATCATTTAAAATTTACAATCATAATAAATTAAAAATAAATTATATTAAATATTAAATCTAAATTGGAATAAATTATTTTCAGATTATATGAATTAAAATATCAAGCATCCATCTGATTAGGAGAGGCACAATCCAAAATCAAAACACAACATCCAAACCTTTCAACAACACTCAAAACATCAACATTCCAAATATTCTTCACAATCACATTTCTGGTTCCATGTATCTGTCTATACTTTTCGGAATTATGTTCCGGTCGTTGGTCTCTCAAAATGTTTTACTGTTTAATAAATTTAAAAGTTTTATGTTATACTTTATAATTAACCAAATAAAAAGAATGTAAACTTTTAATATGAAATGTTTTGAAGATGTTATATTTTCTTTTCATATATGACCATAAAGACATTTAACGTTTGTGCTATAATGTCGCTTAATCATGTTTTGAAAATGATCATCTTTTAATTTAATAAAATTAAATTTATTGGCAAACATTAATCATAATATCCTTTAAATATTTGAAAATTACCGAGCATTTTTTCCTTCATAATCAACCTCAAAACTGGATACCGTAAAGGCTTCATCTGGAACATCGGAACGGTTCGTGAGCAGCTTTTCGTAACAGATATATTTATCTACAAAAATCAAATATTAATTTGATAAGATTTTTTAGTTACTAAGCAGTATAAAGATGACATATAAAATCTTTATATATAGTTAATGCCAGCAAAATCGGGAAAGACTTAAAACTCCTCTGACTGAAAAATGACTTCTTAGGAAGACATATTTGGGGATGATATTTTGGTCATTTTGTGAAAGTATATGCGCGTTTATTTAATATAATATTTTTTTATAAATCAAATGTTATTCATTATTTAAATAACATGTATGTTTTAATCTTTATCAATACTAATTTTTTAAATCATTTTAAAAAAATTAATAATAATCTTTTCTTGTTATGAAACAATAACAATAATTAAAAAAATAAAATTTAATTAATTTTTGACAATAATAAATTGATAAAATCAATTTGAATTTTATCTTTTTAACAAATTAATATACACAATACAATTTTATAATTAATTTAATATCAATTTTTCAATTTTACAAATTTTCAATTTTTAATTTTTAATCAAATAATTTTTTAATTAACTAATTATTTTATTTTTAAATTTATTTAATTGATTTTGAAATAATATAACACAACAATTGTTTTGTAAAAATACATTTTTAACTTTATTTTACTTTTTAAATCATTATTACTTATATTATAGTTTAAATATGTTTTAATCTAAAGTTTTGATAAAAGGTTTTTGACTCAAAAAAATTATAAATAAATTAAATATACACAAAACTTATTTCAAAAATATTATTATTTTTTAATTTTTTTGTTAAAAATATCAAATAAAATATTTTTAGACAAATAAACTTTAACTACCAAAGTTTTTTTTACAAAAAAGACACTTAGAATGACAGACATTTTAGTTAAATTATAAAAGGTATTATTTAAAAATGTTGAAAATATATAAATATCTTTACAGAAATTCTTGATTATTTATATATTATAAATTATTGAATATTATATTTATAATCTTTTGGTTGAGAGAAGTTTTTTTCATTTGTTCAATAAGTGTATTGGTTAGAAAGATAGTGCATGAGAAAAAAGATATATATATATATATATA